>OV179153.1:30000-142500 GCA_921972225.1 Euplexia lucipara | reverse complement strand
TTCGGATAATTGTGAGAAACTTCGGATAGTGCTGTGACGAACTTCGGATAGTGACGTGACGAAATTCGGATAATTGTGACTGTAGCATAAATTAGTCGATTCACTAAAAACCGACTAATTCTAAATAGTATTCACCAAACTAAATTATCGGTACAACCCTAAATGTTCTGATATGTCACAATGGAGGGAGAACGTCACTCAGGACCTCCTATAAAAACGGCTGCACGCATAGGCTCTGTCCTTTTTACATCAAGCGAGCAGCCTACTAATAGATAAGTCCCCAGTTATTGGGTAAGTGAACTCCGCCATTGTGTTCTTTTGCTGCTAAATTTATGTCCCGGCAAGCCATAACTATTTGTAATCTCTGTGTCTATTTAACATGGCTGCCGGCAATGTATTCTGTATCTAATATTAATTAGCACCTAGCTATTCACTATGCACATGTACTCTAAATGGTTATATGGTTCTCCGCATGGCGTGCATCCTATTCTATTCTCTATAAACTAAATCATGCTCATCCATGCTGTATCATAAACCGGCGACGCTAGTCGACGGTCAATGAGAACCACGTGGCGATGTGACGCCATGCCTTGCCTCTAGTCTGTCAGCCTATTCACCTATCATCTAATCACTGTAAACCACTGCGATGTGTGAGTACCCATCTTCCATCTTCTTCACTGCCTTGAGCTTGCCGCATCTGACGCATGGCTGGGACACGCACATCGTAGGGGCTTACAGGAACATCTTGAAGCTCAAGCGCCCCCCCTTGGCGCTGTTTCAGGGTTCCTGGCGCTGGCTAAACGACTATCGCTGCTTCGCCCACGCTGCACTGCTCTGCTGCTTAGCTGTGCTCCCGCGTGCCTATCCACGCGGTGAGGAGCACGCACCTGCACGGCCGCCCTACCGCGAGCTACCTTAAGCCGTGGCCGTGTAGGCAGTGGCCTGCTGCCGCTACCTGCTGGCCGTCTGCGCTGCCGCTGCCAGCCACCACCAACGCTGCCTAGGGCTGGTTGCCCTGAGCCCGCTGCCCACCTGGTCGACCGCCCTGCCGCGCATCCCTACCGACGCGTGAGGCCGCCTACCCGGCCTACCTACCGTGCGTGGCGATCGTCGTCTTCTGGTCGCTCAGGGCAGTACCGTATTACCTACCTTCAGTGACAGTGCGTGACCTTTAGAGACACTAGAACCCTAGACCCTAGAAACTTATGTATGTGTAGTGATACAATAAATGTAGAACTAAGTCTTCCGTGTCTCATTTAACTACCAAGAAATCCACTACGCTACAATTAGAATAATAGTCATATATGACCATATTTTTCGCAACTTCGGATAGTGCTGTGACGAACTTCGGATAGTGACGTGACGAACTTCGGATTATTGTGACGAACTTCGGATTGTGACAAGACGAAATTCAGATTCTTGTAACGAATTTCGGATAGTGACGTGCGAAATTCGGATAATTGTGACGAAGTTCAAATAGAGACGTGACAAACTTCAGATTATGACGTGACGAAATTCGGATAATTGTGACGAACTTCGGATAATGAAACGAAATGAAATGAAATGAAATGAAATGAAATGAATGACGTGACGAACTTCGGATAATTGTGACGAACTTCGGATAATGAAACGAAATGAAATGAAATGAAATGAAATGAAATGAATGACGTGACGAACTTTGGATAATTGTGACGAACTTCAGATAATTGTGACGAACTTCGGATAATTGTGACGAACTTCAGATAATTGTGACGAACTTCGGATTATTGTGACGAACTTCGGATAGTGACGTGACGAACTTCGGATTATTGTGACGATATCCGAATAGTAACGTGACGAAATTCGGATAATTAAGACGAACTTTGGATTATTGTGACGAACTTCGGAAAAAGACGTAAAGAAGTTCGGAAAATTGTGACGAAATTCGGATAGTGACGAGACGAACTTCGGATTATGACATGAGGAACTTCGGATAGTGACGTGACGAAATTCGAAAAATTTTGACGAACTTCGGATTATTGTGACGCACTTCGGATTATGACGTGACGAACTTCGGATTTTTGTGACGAACTTCGGATTATTGTGACGAACTTCGGATAGCGACGTGACGAAATTCGGATAATTAAGACGAACTTCAGATAGTGACGTAACGAAATTCGAATAAATGTGACGAACTTCGGATTATTGAGACGTAATTCGGATAGTGACGTGACGAACTTCGGATAATTGTGACAAACTTCGGATAGTGCTGTGACGAACTTCGGATAGTGACGTGACGAAATTCAGATTCTTGTGACGAATTTCGGATAGTGACGTGCGAAATTCGGATAATTGTGACGAAGTTCAAATAGAGACGTGACAAACTTCAGATTATGACGTGACGAAATTCGGATAATTGTGACGAACTTCGGATAATGAAATGAAATGAAATGAAATGAAATGAAATGAAATGAAATGAAATGAAATGAAATGAAATGAAATGAAATGAAATGAAATGAAATGAAATGAAATGAAATGAAATGAAATGAAATGAAATGAAATGAAATGAAATGAAATGAAATGAAATGAAATGAAATGAAATGAAATGAAATGAAATGAAATGAAATGAAATGAAATGAAATGAAATGAAATGAAATGAAATGAAATGAAATGAAATGAAATGAAATGAAATGAAATGAAATGAAATGAAATGAAATGAAATGAAATGAAATGAAATGAAATGAAATGAAATGAAATGAAATGAAATGAAATGAAATGAAATGAAATGAAATGAAATGAAATGAAATGAAATGAAATGAAATGAAATGAAATGAAATGAAATGAAATGAAATGAAATGAAATGAAATGAAATGAAATGAAATGAAATGAAATGAAATGAAATGAAATGAAATGAAATGAAATGAAATGAAATGAAATGAAATGAAATGAAATGAAATGAAATGAAATGAAATGAAATGAAATGAAATGAAATGAAATGAAATGAAATGAAATGAAATGAAATGATTATTGTGTCAAACTTCGGATAGTGACGTGACGAAATTCGAATAATTGTGACGAACTTCGGATTATTGTGACGCACTTCGGATTATGACGTGACGAACTTCGGATTTTTGTGACGTACTTCGGATTATTGTGACGAACTTCGGATAGTGACGCGACGCAATTCGGATAATTGTGACGAACTTCGGATTATTGTTACGCACTTCGGATTATGACGTGACGAACTTCGGATTTTTGTGACGTACTTCGGATAATTGTGACGAACTTCGGATAATGAAACGAAATGAAATAAAATGAAATGAAATGAAATGAATGACGTGACGAACTTCGGATAATTGGGACGAACTTCGGATTATTGTGACGAACTTCGGATAGTGACGTGACGAACTTCGGATTATTGTGACGAAATTCGGATAGTGACGTGACGAACTTCGGATAATTGTGACAAACTTCGGATAGTACTGTGACGAACTTCGGATAGTGACGTGACGAAATTCGGATAATTGTGACGATTTTCGGATAATGAAAGGAAATGAAATGAAATGAAATGAAATGAATGACGTGACGAACTTCGGATAATTGTGACGAACTTCGGACATTTGTGACGAACTTCGGATTATTGTGACGAACTTCGGATAGTGACGTGACGAACTTCGGATTATTGTGACGAATTTCGGATAGTGACGTGTTAAACTTCAGATTATTGTGACAAATTTCGGATTTTGACGTGATGAAATTCGGATATTGACGTGATGAAATTCGGATAATGACGTGAAATGAAATAATATGAAATGAAATGAAATGAAATAAAATGAAATAAAATGAAATGAAATATGAAATATGAAATATGAAATATGAAATATGAAATATGAAATATGAAATATGAAATATGAAATATGAAATATGAAATATGAAATATGAGATTTAAAATATGAATTATGAAATATGAAATATGAAAAATGAAATATGAAAAATGAAATATGAAATATGAAATATGAAATATGAAATATGAAATATGAAATATGAAATATGAAATATGAAATATGAAATATGAAATATGAAATATGAAATATGAAATATGAAATATGAAATATGAAATATGAAATATGAAATATGAAATATGAAATATGAAATATGAAATATGAAACTTGAAATATAAAATATGAAATATGAAATATGAAATATAAAATAAGAAATATGAAATATGAAATATGAAATATAAAATATGAAATATGAAATGAAATGAAATGAAAAGAAATGAAATGAAATGAAATGAAATGAAATGAAAGGAAATGAAATGATTATTGTGACAAACTTCGGATAGTGACGTGACGAAATTGGAATAATTGTGACGAACTTCGGATTATTGTGACGCACTTCGGATTATGACGTGACGAACTTCGGATTTTTAAGACGTACTTCGGATAATTAAGACGAACTTCGGATAATGAAACGAAATGAAATGAAATGAAATGAAATGAATGACGTGACGAACTTCGGATAATTGGGATGAACTTCGGATTATTGTGACGAACTCCGGATAGTGACGTGACGAACTTCGGATTATTGTGACGAAATTCGGATAGTGACGTGACGAACTTCGGATAATTGTGACAAACTTCGGATAGTGCTGTGACGAACTTCGGATAGTGACGTGACGAAATTCGGATAATTGTGACGAACTTCGGATAGTGCTGTGACGAACTTCGGACAGTGACGTGACGAACTTCGGATTATTGTGACGAACTTCGGATTGTGACGTGACGAAATTCAGATTCTTGTGACGAATTTCGGATAGTGACGTGCGAAATTCGGATAATTGTGACGAAGTTCAAATAGAGACGTGACAAACTTCAGATTATGACGTGACGAAATTCGGATAATTGTGACGAACTTCGGATAATGAAACGAAATGAAATGAAATGAAATGAAATGAAATGAAATGAAATGAATGACGTGACGAACTTCGGATAATTGTGACGAACTTCAGATTATTGTGACGAACTTCGGATAGTGACGTGACGAACTTCGGATTATTGTGACGAAATTCGGATAGTGACGTGACGAACTTCGGATAATTGTGAGAAACTTCGGATAGTGCTGTGACGAACTTCGGATAGTGACGTGACGAAATTCGGATAATTGTGACGAACTTCGGATAGTGCTGTGACGAACTTCGGATAGTGACGTGACGAACTTCGGATTATTGTGACGAACTTCGGATTGTGACAAGACGAAATTCAGATTCTTGTAACGAATTTCGGATAGTGACGTGCGAAATTCGGATAATTGTGACGAAGTTCAAATAGAGACGTGACAAACTTCAGATTATGACGTGACGAAATTCGGATAATTGTGACGAACTTCGGATAATGAAACGAAATGAAATGAAATGAAATGAATGACGTGACGAACTTCGGATAATTGTGACGAACTTCGGATAATGAAACGAAATGAAATGAAATGAAATGAAATGAAATGAATGACGTGACGAACTTCGGATAATTGATGAATGACGTGACGAACTTCGGATAATTGTGACGAACTTCAGATAATTGTGACGAACTTCGGATAATTGTGACGAACTTCAGATAATTGTGACGAACTTCGGATTATTGTGACGAACTTCGGATAGTGACGTGACGAACTTCGGATTATTGTGACGATATCCGAATAGTAACGTGACGAAATTCGGATAATTAAGACGAACTTTGGATTATTGTGACGAACTTCGAAAAAAGACGTAAAGAAAATCGGAAAATTGTGACGAAATTCGGATAGTGACGAGACGAACTTCGGATTATGACATGACGAACTTCGGATAGTGACGTGACGAAATTCGAAAAATTTTGACGAACTTCGGATTATTGTGACGCACTTCGGATTATGACGTGACGAACTTCGGATTTTGTGACGAACTTCGGATTATTGTGACGAACTTCGGATAGCGACGTGACGAAATTCAGATAATTAAGACGAACTTCATATAGTGACGTAACGAAATTCGAATAAATGTGACGAACTTCGGATTATTGTGACGTAATTCGGATAGTGACGTGACGAACTTCGGATAATTGTGACAAACTTCGGATAGTGCTGTGACGAACTTCGGATAGTGACGTGACGAAATTCAGATTCTTGTGACGAATTTCGGATAGTGACGTGCGAAATTCGGATAATTGTGACGAAGTTCAAATAGAGACGTGACAAACTTCAGATTATGACGTGACGAAATTCGGATAATTGTGACGAACTTCGGATAATGAAATGAAATGAACATAAATGAAATGAAATGAAATGAAATGAAATGAAATGAAATGAAATGAAAAATGAAATATGAAAAATGAAATATGAAATATGAAATATGAAATATGAAATATGAAATATGAAATATGAAATATGAAATATGAAATATGAAATATGAAATAACAAATATGAAATATGAAATATGAAATATGAAATATGAAATATGAAATATGAAATATGAAATATGAAATATGAAATATGAAATATGAAATATGAAATATGAAATATGAAATATGAAATATGAAATATGAAATATGAAATATGAAATATGAAATATGAAATATGAAATATGAAATATGAAATATGAAATATGAAATATGAAATATGAAATATGAAATATGAAATATGAAATATAAAATATGAAATATGAAATATGAAATATGAAATATGAAATGAAATGAAATGAAATGAAATGAAATGAATGTCGTGACGAACTTCGGATAATTGTGATAAAATTTGGATAGTGTTGTGACGAACTTCGGATAGTGACGTGACGAACTTCGGATTATGACATGACGAACTTCAGATAGTGACGTGACGAAATTCGGATGATTGTGACGAAATTCGGATAGTGACGTGACGAACTTCGGATAGTGACGTGACGAAATTCGTATAGTGACGAGACGAACTTCGGATGATGACGTGACGTGACGAAATAAAATGAAATGAAATGAAATGAAATGAAATGAAATAAAATAAAATGAAATATGAAATATGAAATATGAAATATGAAATATGAAATATGAAATATGAAATATGAAATATGAAATATGAAATATGAGATTTTAAATATGAAATATGAAATATGTAATATGAATTATGAAATATGAAATATGAAATATGAAATATGAAATATGAAATATGAAATATGAAATATGAAATATGAAATATGAAATATGAAATATGAAATATGAAATATGAAATATGAAATATGAAATATGAAATATGAAATATGAAATATGCAATATGAAATATGAAATGAAATGAAATATGAAATATGAAATATGAAATATGGAATATGAAATATGAAATATGAAATATGAAATATGAAATATGAAATGAAATGAAATGAAATGAAATGAAATAAAATGAAATGAAATGAAATGAAATGAAATGAAATGAAGTGAAATGAATGACGTGACGAACTTCGAATAATTGTGATAAAATTTGGATAGTGACGTGACGAACTTCGGATAGTGACGAGACGAAATGAAATGAAATGAAATGAAATGAAATATGAAATATGAAATATGAAATATGAAATATGAAATATGAAATATGAAATATGAAATATGACATATGAAATATGAAATATGAAATATGAAATATGAAATATGAAATATGAAATATGAAATATAAAATATGAAATATGAAATTTGAAATATGAAATATGGAATGAAATGAAATGAAATGAAAGGAAATGAAATGAAATGAAATGAAATGAAATGAAATGAAATGAAATGAAATGAAATGAAATGAAATGAAATGAAATGAAATGAAATGAAATGAAATGAAATGAAATGAAATGAAATGAAATGAAATGAAATGAAATGAAATGAAATGAAATGAAATGAAATGAAATGAAATGAAATGAAATGAAATGAAATGAAATGAAATGAAATGAAATGAAATGAAATGAAATGAAATGAAATGAAATGAAATGAAATGAAATGAAATGAAATGAAATGAAATGAAATGAAATGAAATGAAATGAAATGAAATGAAATGAAATGAAATGAAATGAAATGAAATGAAATGAAATGAAATGAAATGAAATGAAATGAAATGAAATGAAATGAAATGAAATGAAATGAAATGAAATGAAATGAAATGAAATGAAATGAAATGAAATGAAATGAAATGAAATGAAATGAAATGAAATGAAATGAAATGAAATGAAATGAAATGAAATGAAATGAAATGAAATGAAATGAAATGAAATGAAATGAAATGAAATGAAATGAAATGAAATGAAATGAAATGAAATGAAATGAAATGAAATGAAATGAAATGAAATGAAATGAAATGAAATGAAATGAAATGAAATGAAATGAAATGAAATGAAATGAAATGAAATGAAATGAAATGAAATGAAATGAAATGAAATGAAATGAAATGAAATGAAATGAAATGAAATGAAATGAAATGAAATGAAATGAAATGAAATGAAATGAAATGAAATGAAATGAAATGAAATGAAATGAAATGAAATGAAATGAAATGAAATGAAATGAAATGAAATGAAATGAAATGAAATGAAATGAAATGAAATGAAATGAAATGAAATGAAATGAAATGAAATGAAATGAAATGAAATGAAATGAAATGAAATGAAATGAAATGAAATGAAATGAAATGAAATGAATGACGTGACGAACTTCGGATAATTGTGACGAACTTCAGATAATTGTGACGAACTTCGGATAATTGTGACGAACTTCGGATAATGAAACGAAATGAAATGAAATGAAATGAAATGAAATGAATGACGTGACGAACTTCGGATAATTGTGACGAACTTCAGATAATTGTGACGAACTTCGGATAATTGTGACGAACTTCAGATAATTGTGACGAACTTCGGATTATTGTGACGAACTTCGGATAGTGACGTGACGAACTTCGGATTATTGTGACGATATCCGAATAGTAACGTGACGAAATTCGGATAATTAAGACGAACTTTGGATTATTGTGACGAACTTCGAAAAAAGACGTAAAGAAGTTCGGAAAATTGTGACGAAATTCGGATAGTGACGAGACGAACTTCGGATTATGACATGACGAACTTCGGATAGTGACGTGACGAAATTCGAAAAATTTTGACGAACTTCGGATTATTGTGACGCACTTCGGATTATGACGTGACGAACTTCGGATTTTGTGACGAACTTCGGATTATTGTGACGAACTTCGGATAGCGACGTGACGAAATTCAGATAATTAAGACGAACTTCATATAGTGACGTAACGAAATTCGAATAAATGTGACGAACTTCGGATTATTGTGACGTAATTCGGATAGTGACGTGACGAACTTCGGATAATTGTGACAAACTTCGGATAGTGCTGTGACGAACTTCGGATAGTGACGTGACGAAATTCAGATTCTTGTGACGAATTTCGGATAGTGACGTGCGAAATTCGGATAATTGTGACGAAGTTCAAATAGAGACGTGACAAACTTCAGATTATGACGTGACGAAATTCGGATAATTGTGACGAACTTCGGATAATGAAATGAAATGAACATAAATGAAATGAAATGAAATGAAATGAAATGAAATGAAATGAAATGAAAAATGAAATATGAAAAATGAAATATGAAATATGAAATATGAAATATGAAATATGAAATATGAAATATGAAATATGAAATATGAAATATGAAATATGAAATATGAAATATGAAATATGAAATATGAAATATGAAATAACAAATATGAAATATGAAATATAAAATATGAAATATGAAATATGAAATATGAAAAATGAAATATGAAATATGAAATATGAAATATGAAATATGAAATATGAAATATGAAATATGAAATATGAAATATGAAATATGAAATATGAAATATGAAATATGAAATATAAAATATGAAATATGAAATATGAAATATGAAATATGAAATATGAAATATGAAATATGAAATATGAAATGAAATGAAATGAAATGAAATGAAATGAATGTCGTGACGAACTTCGGATAATTGTGATAAAATTTGGATAGTGTTGTGACGAACTTCGGATAGTGACGTGACGAACTTCGGATTATGACATGACGAACTTCAGATAGTGACGTGACGAAATTCGGATGATTGTGACGAAATTCGGATAGTGACGTGACGAACTTCGGATAGTGACGTGACGAAATTCGTATAGTGACGAGACGAACTTCGGATGATGACGTGACGTGACGAAATAAAATGAAATGAAATGAAATGAAATGAAATGAAATAAAATAAAATGAAATATGAAATATGAAATATGAAATATTATGAAATATGAAATATGAAATATGAAATATGAAATATGAAATATGAAATATGAAATATGAGATTTTAAATATGAAATATGAAATATGTAATATGAATTATGAAATATGAAATATGAAATATGAAATATGAAATATGAAATATGAAATATGAAATATGAAATATGAAATATGAAATATGAAATATGAAATATGAAATATGAAATATGCAGAAATATGAAATATGAAATATGAAATATGAAATATGAAATATGAAATATGAAATATGCAATATGAAATATGAAATGAAATGAAATATGAAATATGAAATATGAAATATGGAATATGAAATATGAAATATGAAATATGAAATATGAAATGAAATGAAATGAAATGAAATGAAATAAAATGAAATGAAATGAAATGAAATGAAATGAAATGAAGTGAAATGAATGACGTGACGAACTTCGAATAATTGTGATAAAATTTGGATAGTGACGTGACGAACTTCGGATAGTGACGAGACGAAATGAAATGAAATGAAATGAAATGAAATATGAAATATGAAATATGAAATATGAAATATGAAATATGAAATATGAAATATGAAATATGAAATATGACATATGAAATATGAAATATGAAATATGAAATATGAAATATGAAATATAAAATATGAAATATGAAATTTGAAATATGAAATATGGAATGAAATGAAATGAAATGAAAGGAAATGAAATGAAATGAAATGAAATGAAATGAAATGAAATGAAATGAAATGAAATGAAATGAAATGAAATGAAATGAAATGAAATGAAATGAAATGAAATGAAATGAAATGAAATGAAATGAAATGAAATGAAATGAAATGAAATGAAATGAAATGAAATGAAATGAAATGAAATGAAATGAAATGAAATGAAATGAAATGAAATGAAATGAAATGAAATGAAATGAAATGAAATGAAATGAAATGAAATGAAATGAAATGAAATGAAATGAAATGAAATGAAATGAAATGAAATGAAATGAAATGAAATGAAATGAAATGAAATGAAATGAAATGAAATGAAATGAAATGAAATGAAATGAAATGAAATGAAATGAAATGAAATGAAATGAAATGAAATGAAATGAAATGAAATGAAATGAAATGAAATGAAATGAAATGAAATGAAATGAAATGAAATGAAATGAAATGAAATGAAATGAAATGAAATGAAATGAAATGAAATGAAATGAAATGAAATGAAATGAAATGAAATGAAATGAAATGAAATGAAATGAAATGAAATGAAATGAAATGAAATGAAATGAAATGAAATGAAATGAAATGAAATGAAATGAAATGAAATGAAATGAAATGAAATGAAATGAAATGAAATGAAATGAAATGAAATGAAATGAAATGAAATGAAATGAAATGAAATGAAATGAAATGAAATGAAATGAAATGAAATGAAATGAAATGAAATGAAATGAAATGAAATGAAATGAAATGAAATGAAATGAAATGAAATGAAATGAAATGAAATGAAATGAAATGAAATGAAATGAAATGAAATGAAATGAAATGAAATGAAATGAAATGAAATGAAATGAAATGAAATGAAATGAAATGAAATGAAATGAAATGAAATGAAATGAAATGAAATGAAATGAAATGAAATGAAATGAAATGAAATGAAATGAAATGAAATGAAATGAAATGAAATGAAATGAAATGAAATGAAATGAAATGATTATTGTGTCAAACTTCGGATAGTGACGTGACGAAATTCGAATAATTGTGACGAACTTCGGATTATTGTGACGCACTTCGGATTATGACGTGACGAACTTCGGATTTTTGTGACGTACTTCGGATTATTGTGACGAACTTCGGATAGTGACGCGACGCAATTCGGATAATTGTGACGAACTTCGGATTAATGTTACGCACTTCGGATTATGACGTGACGAACTTCGGATTTTTGTGACGTACTTCAGATAATTGTGACGAACTTCGGATAATGAAACGAAATGAAATAAAATGAAATGAAATGAAATGAATGACGTGACGAACTTCGGATAATTGGGACGAACTTCGGATTATTGTGACGAACTTCGGATAGTGACGTGACGAACTTCGGATTATTGTGACGAAATTCGGATAGTGACGTGACGAACTTCGGATAATTGTGACAAACTTCGGATAGTACTGTGACGAACTTCGGATAGTGACGTGACGAAATTCGGATAATTGTGACGAACTTCGGATAATGAAAGGAAATGAAATGAAATGAAATGAAATGAATGACGTGACGAACTTCGGATAATTGTGACGAACTTCGGACATTTGTGACGAACTTCGGATTATTGTGACGAACTTCGGATAGTGACGTGACGAACTTCGGATTATTGTGACGAATTTCGGATAGTGACGTGTTAAACTTCAGATTATTGTGACAAATTTCGGATTTTGACGTGATGAAATTCGGATATTGACGTGATGAAATTCGGATAATGACGTGAAATGAAATAAAATGAAATGAAATGAAATGAAATGAAATGAAATAAAATGAAATGAAATATGAAATATGAAATATGAAATATGAAATATGAAATATGAAATATGAAATATGAAATATGAAATATGAAATATGAAATATGAAATATGAAATATGAAATATGAAATATGAAATATGAAATATGAAATATGAAATATGAAATATGAAATATGAGATTTAAAATATGAATTATGAAATATGAAATATGAAAAATGAAATATGAAAAATGAAATATGAAATATGAAATATGAAATATGAAATATGAAATATGAAATATGAAATATGAAATATGAAATATGAAATATGAAATATGAAATATGAAATATGAAATATGAAATATGAAATATGAAATATGAAATATGAAATATGAAACTTGAAATATGAAATATGAAATATAAAATATGAAATATGAAATGAAATGAAATGAAAAGAAATGAAATGAAATGAAATGAAATGAAATGAAATGAAATGAAATGATTATTGTGACAAACTTCGGATAGTGACGTGACGAAATTGGAATAATTGTGACGAACTTCGGATTATTGTGACGCACTTCGGATTATGACGTGACGAACTTCGGATTTTTGTGACGTTCTTCGGATAATTAAGACGAACTTCAGATAATGAAACGAAATGAAATGAAATGAAATGAAATGAATGACGTGACGAACTTCGGATAATTGGGATGAACTTCGGATTATTGTGACGAACTCCGGATAGTGACGTGACGAACTTCGGATTATTGTGACGAAATTCGGATAGTGACGTGACGAACTTCGGATAATTGTGACAAACTTCGGATAGTGCTGTGACGAACTTCGGATAGTGACGTGACGAAATTCGGATAATTGTGACGAACTTCGGATAGTGCTGTGACGAACTTCGGATAGTGACGTGACGAACTTCGGATTATTGTGACGAACTTCGGATTGTGACGTGACGAAATTCAGATTCTTGTGACGAATTTCGGATAGTGACGTGCGAAATTCGGATAATTGTGACGAAGTTCAAATAGAGACGTGACATGACGTGACGAAATTCGGATAATTGTGACGAACTTCGGATAATGAAACGAAATGAAATGAAATGAAATGAAATGAAATGAAATGAAATGAATGACGTGACGAACTTCGGATAATTGTGACGAACTTCAGATTATTGTGACGAACTTCGGATAGTGACGTGACGAACTTCGGATTATTGTGACGAAATTCGGATAGTGACGTGACGAACTTCGGATAATTGTGAGAAACTTCGGATAGTGCTGTGACGAACTTCGGATAGTGACGTGACGAAATTCGGATAATTGTGACGAACTTCGGATAGTGCTGTGACGAACTTCGGATAGTGACGTGACGAACTTCGGATTATTGTGACGAACTTCGGATTGTGACAAGACGAAATTCAGATTCTTGTAACGAATTTCGGATAGTGACGTGCGAAATTCGGATAATTGTGACGAAGTTCAAATAGAGACGTGACAAACTTCAGATTATGACGTGACGAAATTCGGATAATTGTGACGAACTTCGGATAATGAAACGAAATGAAATGAAATGAAATGAATGACGTGACGAACTTCGGATAATTGTGACGAACTTCGGATAATGAAACGAAATGAAATGAAATGAAATGAAATGAAATGAATGACGTGACGAACTTCGGATAATTGTGACGAACTTCAGATAATTGTGACGAACTTCGGATAATTGTGACGAACTTCAGATAATTGTGACGAACTTCGGATTATTGTGACGAACTTCGGATAGTGACGTGACGAACTTCGGATTATTGTGACGATATCCGAATAGTAACGTGACGAAATTCGGATAATTAAGACGAACTTTGGATTATTGTGACGAACTTCGAAAAAAGACGTAAAGAAGTTCGGAAAATTGTGACGAAATTCGGATAGTGACGAGACGAACTTCGGATTATGACATGACGAACTTCGGATAGTGACGTGACGAAATTCGAAAAATTTTGACGAACTTCGGATTATTGTGACGCACTTCGGATTATGACGTGACGAACTTCGGATTTTGTGACGAACTTCGGATTATTGTGACGAACTTCGGATAGCGACGTGACGAAATTCGGATAATTAAGACGAACTTCATATAGTGACGTAACGAATTCAAATAAATGTGACGAACTTCGGATTATTGTGACGTAATTCGGATAGTGACGTGACGAACTTCGGATAATTGTGACAAACTTCGGATAGTGCTGTGACGAACTTCGGATAGTGACGTGACGAAATTCAGATTCTTGTGACGAATTTCGGATAGTGACGTGCGAAATTCGGATAATTGTGACGAAGTTCAAATAGAGACGTGACAAACTTCAGATTATGACGTGACGAAATTCGGATAATTGTGACGAACTTCGGATAATGAAATGAAATGAACATAAATGAAATGAAATGAAATGAAATGAAATGAAATGAAATGAAATGAAAAATGAAATATGAAAAATGAAATATGAAATATGAAATATGAAATATGAAATATGAAATATGAAATATGAAATATGAAATATGAAATATGAAATATGAAATATAAAATATGAAATATGAAATATGAAATATGAAATATGAAATATGAAATATGAAATATGAAATATGAAATATGAAATATGAAATATGAAATATGAAATATGAAATATGAAATATGAAATATGAAATATGAAATATGAAATATGAAATATGAAATATGAAATATGAAATATGAAATATGAAATATGAAATATGAAATATGAAATATGAAATATGAAATATGAAATATGAAATGAAATGAAATGAAATGAAATGAAATGAATGTCGTGACGAACTTCGGATAATTGTGATAAAATTTGGATAGTGTTGTGACGAACTTCGGATAGTGACGTGACGAACTTCGGATTATGACATGACGAACTTCAGATAGTGACGTGACGAAATTCGGATGATTGTGACGAAATTCGGATAGTGACGTGACGAACTTCGGATAGTGACGTGACGAAATTCGTATAGTGACGAGACGAACTTCGGATGATGACGTGACGTGACGAAATAAAATGAAATGAAATGAAATGAAATGAAATAAAATAAAATGAAATATGAAATATGAAATATGAAATATGAAATATGAAATATGAAATAGGAAATATGAAATATGAAATATGAAATATGAAATATGAAATATGAGATTTTAAATATGAAATATGAAATATGTAATATGAATTATGAAATATGAAATATGAAATATGAAATATGAAATATGAAATATGAAATATGAAATATGAAATATGAAATATGAAATATGAAATATGAAATATGAAATATGAAATATGAAATATGAAATATGAAATATGAAATATGCAATATGAAATATGAAATGAAATGAAATATGAAATATGAAATATGAAATATGGAATATGAAATATGAAATATGAAATATGAAATATGAAATGAAATGAAATGAAATGAAATGAAATAAAATGAAATGAAATGAAATGAAATGAAATGAAATGAAATGAAGTGAAATGAATGACGTGACGAACTTCGAATAATTGTGATAAAATTTGGATAGTGACGTGACGAACTTCGGATAGTGACGAGACGAAATGAAATGAAATGAAATGAAATGAAATGAAATGAAATATGAAATATGAAATATGAAATATGAAATATGAAATATGAAATATGAAATATGAAATATGACATATGAAATATGAAATATGAAATATAAAATATGAAATATGAAATTTGAAATATGAAATATGGAATGAAATGAAATGAAATGAAATGAAATGAAAAGAAATGAAATGAAATGAAATGAAATGAAATGAAAGGAAATGAAATGAAATGAAATGAAATGAAATGAAATGAAATGAAATGAAATGAAATGAAATGAAATGAAATGAAATGAAATGAAATGAAATGAAATGAAATGAAATGAAATGAAATGAAATGAAATGAAATGAAATGAAATGAAATGAAATGAAATGAAATGAAATGAAATGAAATGAAATGAAATGAAATGAAATGAAATGAAATGAAATGAAATGAAATGAAATGAAATGAAATGAAATGAATGACGTGACGAACTTCGAATAATTGTGATAAAATTTGGATAGTGACGTGACGAACTTCGGATAGTGACGAGACGAAATGAAATGAAATGAAATGAAATGAAATGAAATGAAATATGAAATATGAAATATGAAATATGAAATATGAAATATGAAATATGAAATATGAAATATGACATATGAAATATGAAATATGAAATATAAAATATGAAATATGAAATTTGAAATATAAAATATGGAATGAAATGAAATGAAATGAAATGAAATGAAAAGAAATGAAATGAAATGAAATGAAATGAAATGAAAGGAAATGAAATGAAATGAAATGAAATGAAATGAAATGAAATGAAATGAAATGAAATGAAATGAAATGAAATGAAATGAAATGAAATGAAATGAAATGAAATGAAATGAAATGAAATGAAATGAAATGAAATGAAATGAAATGAAATGAAATGAAATGAAATGAAATGAAATGAAATGAAATGAAATGAAATGAAATGAAATGAAATGAAATGAAATGAAATGAAATGAAATGAAATGAAATGAAATGAAATGAAATGAAATGAAATGAAATGAAATGAAATGAAATGAAATGAAATGAAATGAAATGAAATGAAATGAAATGAAATGAAATGAAATGAAATGAAATGAAATGAAATGAAATGAAATGAAATGAAATGAAATGAAATGAAATGAAATGAAATGAAATGAAATGAAATGAAATGAAATGAAATGAAATGAAATGAAATGAAATGAAATGAAATGAAATGAAATGAAATGAAATGAAATGAAATGAAATGAAATGAAATGAAATGAAATGAAATGAAATGAAATGAAATGAAATGAAATGAAATGAAATGAAATGAAATGAAATGAAATGAAATGAAATGAAATGAAATGAAGTGAAATGAATGACGTGACGAACTTCGAATAATTGTGATAAAATTCGGATAGTGACGTGACGAACTTCGGATAGTGACGAGACGAAATGAAATGAAATGAAATGAAATGAAATGAAATATGAAATATGAAATATGAAATATGAAATATGAAATATGAAATATGAAATATGAAATATGACTTATGAAATATGAAATATGAAATATGAAATATGAAATATGAAATATGAAATATGAAATATGAAATATAAAATATGAAATATGAAATATGAAATTTGAAATATGAAATATGAAATGAAATGAAATGAAATGAAATGAAATGAAATGAAATGAAATGAAATGAAATGAAATGAAATGAAATGAAAGGAAATGAAATGAAATGAAATGAAATGAAATGAAATGAAATGAAATGAAATGAAATGAATGACGTGACGAACTTCGGATAATTGGGACGAACTTCGGATTATTGTGACGAACTTCGGATAGTGACGTGACGAACTTCGGATTATTGTGACGAAATTCGGATAGTGACGTGACGAACTTCGGATAATTGTGACAAACTTCGGACTGTACTGTGACGAACTTCGGATAGTGACGTGACGAAATTCGGATAATTGTGACGAACTTCGGATAATGACGTGACGAAATTCGGATAATTGTGACGAACTTCGGATAATGAAACGAAATGAAATGAAATGAAATGAAATGAATGACGTGACGAACTTCGGATAATTGTGACGAACTTCGGATATTTGTGACGAAATTCGGATAATGACGTGAAATGAAATGAACTGAAATGAAATGAAATGAAATGAAATGAAATAAAATGAAATGAAATATGAAATATGAAATATGAAATATGAAATATGAAATATGAAATATGAAATATGAAAAATGAAATATGAAAAATGAAATATGAAATATGAAATATGAAATATGAAATATGAAATATGAAATATGAAATATGAAATATGAAATATGAAATATGAAATATGAAATATGAAATATGAAATATGAAATATGAAATATGAAATATGAAATATGAAATATGAAATATGAAATATGAAATATGAAATATGAAATATGAAATGTGAAATATGAAATATGAAATATGAAATATGAAATATGAAATATGAAATATGAAATATGAAATGTGAAATATGAAATATGAAATATGAAAAATGAAATGAAATGAAAATAAATGAAATGAAATGAAAAGAAATGAAATGAAATGAAATGAAATGAAATGAAATGAAATGAAATGATAATTGTGACAAACTTCGGATAGTGACGTGACGAAATTGGAATAATTGTGACGAACTTCGGATTATTGTGACGCACTTCGGATTATGACGTGACGAACTTCGGATTTTTGTGACGTACTTCGGATAATTGTGACGAACTTCGGATAATGAAACGAAATGAAATGAAATGAAATGAAATGAATGACGTGACGAACTTCGGATAATTGGGATGAAATTCGGATAGTGACGTGACGAACTTCGGATAATTGTGACAAACTTCGGATAGTGCTGTGACGAACTTCGGATAGTGACGTGACGAAATTCGGATAATTGTGACGAACTTCGGATAGTGCTGTGACGAACTTCGGATAGTGACGTGACGAACTTCGGATTATTGTGACGAACTTCGGATTGTGACGTGACGAAATTCAGATTCTTGTGACGAATTTCGGATAGTGACGTGCGAAATTCGGATAATTGTGACGAAGTTCAAATAGAGACGTGACAAACTTCAGATTATGACGTGACGAAATTCGGATAATTGTGACGAACTTCGGATAATGAAACGAAATGAAATGAAATGAAATGAAATGAATGACGTGACGAACTTCGGATAATTGTGACGAACTTCAGATTATTGTGACGAACTTCGGATAGTGACGTGACGAACTTCGGATTATTGTGACGAAATTCGGATGGTGACGTGACGAACTTCGGATAATTGTGAGAAACTTCGGATAGTGCTGTGACGAACTTCGGATAGTGACGTGACGAAATTCGGATAATTGTGACGAACTTCGGATAGTGCTGTGACGAACTTCGGATAGTGAAATGAAATGAACATAAATGAAATGAAATGAAATGAAATGAAATGAAATGAAATGAAAAATGAAATATGAAAAATGAAATATGAAATATGAAATATGAAATATGAAATATGAAATATGAAATATGAAATATGAAATATGAAATATGAAATATGAAATATGAAATATGAAATATGAAATATGAAATATGAAATATGAAATATGAAATATGAAATATGAAATATGAAATATGAAATATGAAATATGAAATATGAAATATGAAATATGAAATATAAAATATAAAATATGAAATATGAAATATGAAATATGAAATATGAAATATGAAATATGAAATATGAAATATGAAATATGAAATATGAAATATGAAATATGAAATATGAAATATGAAATATGAAATATGAAATATGAAATATGAAATATGAAATATGAAATATGAAATATGTAATATGAAATATGAAATATGAAATATGAAATATGAAATATGAAATATGAAATATGAAATATGAAATATGAAATATGAAATATGAAATATGAAATATGAAATATGAAATATGAAATATGAAATGAAATGAAATGAAATGAAATGAAATGAATGTCGTGACGAACTTCGGATAATTGTGATAAAATTTGGATAGTGTTGTGACGAACTTCGGATAGTGACGTGACGAACTTCGGATTATGACATGACGAACTTCAGATAGTGACGTGACGAAATTCGGATGATTGTGACGAAATTCGGATAGTGACGTGACGAACTTCGGATAGTGACGTGACGAAATTCGTATAGTGACGAGACGAACTTCGGATGATGACGTGACGTGACGAAATAAAATGAAATGAAATGAAATGAAATGAAATGAAATGAAATGAAATAAAATAAAATGAAATATGAAATATGAAATATGAAATATGAGATTTTAAATATGAAAAATGAAATATGAAATATGAAATATGTAATATGAATTATGAAATATGAAATATGAAATATGAAATATGAAATATGAAATATGAAATATGAAATATGAAATATGAAATATGAAATATGAAATATGAAATATGAAATATTAAATATGCAATATGGAATATGAAATATGAAATATGAAATATGAAATATGAAATATGAAATATGAAATATGAAATATGAAATATGAAATATGAAATATGAAATATGAAATATGAAATATGAAATATTAAATATGCAATATGGAATATGAAATATGAAATATGAAATATGAAATATGAAATATGAAATATGAAATATGAAATATGAAATATGAAATATGAAATATGAAATATGAAATATGAAATATGAAATATGAAATATGAAATGAAATGAAATGAAATGAATGTCGTGACGAACTTCGGATAATTGTGATAAAATTTGGATAGTGTTGTGACGAACTTCGGATAGTGACGTGACGAACTTCGGATTATGACATGACGAACTTCAGATAGTGACGTGACGAAATTCGGATGATTGTGACGAAATTCGGATAGTGACGTGACGAACTTCGGATAGTGACGTGACGAAATTCGTATAGTGACGAGACGAACTTCGGATGATGACGTGACGTGACGAAATAAAATGAAATGAAATGAAATGAAATGAAATGAAATGAAATGAAATAAAATAAAATGAAATATGAAATATGAAATATGAAATATGAGATTTTAAATATGAAAAATGAAATATGAAATATGAAATATGTAATATGAATTATGAAATATGAAATATGAAATATGAAATATGAAATATGAAATATGAAATATGAAATATGAAATATGAAATATGAAATATGAAATATGAAATATTAAATATGCAATATGGAATATGAAATATGAAATATGAAATATGAAATATGAAATATGAAATATGAAATATGAAATATGAAATATGAAATATGAAATATGAAATATGAAATATGAAATATGAAATATGAAATATTAAATATGCAATATGGAATATGAAATATGAAATATGAAATATGAAATATGAAATATGAAATATGAAATATGAAATATGAAATATGAAATATGAAATATGAAATATGAAATATGAAATATGAAATATGAAATATGAAATATGAAATATGAAATATGAAATATGAAATATGAAATATGAAATGAAATGAAATGAAATGAAATGAAATGAAATGAAATGAAGTGAAATGAATGACGTGACGAACTTCGAATAATTGTGATAAAATTTGGATAGTGACTTGACGAACTTCGGATAGTGACGAGACGAAATGAAATGAAATGAAATGAAATGAAATATGAAATATGAAATATGAAATATGAAATATGAAATATGAAATATGAAATATGACATATGAAATATGAAATATGAAATATGAAATATGAAATATGAAATATAAAATATGAAATATGAAATTTGAAATATGAAATATGAAATGAAATGAAATGAAATGAAATGAAATGAAAAGAAATGAAATGAAATGAAATGAAATGAAATGAAATGAAATGAAATGAAATGAAATGAAATGAAATGAAATGAAATGAAATGAAATGAAATGAAATGAAATGAAATGAAATGAAATGAAATGAAATGAAATGAAATGAAATGAAATGAAATGAAATGAAATGAAATGAAATGAAATGAAATGAAATGAAATGAAATGAAATGAAATGAAATGAAATGAAATGAAATGAAATGAAATGAAATGAAATGAAATGAAATGAAATGAAATGAAATGAAATGAAATGAAATGAAATGAAATGAAATGAAATGAAATGAAATGAAATGAAATGAAATGAAATGAAATGAAATGAAATGAAATGAAATGAAATGAAATGAAATGAAATGAAATGAAATGAAATGAAATGAAATGAAATGAAATGAAATGAAATGAAATGAAATGAAATGAAATGAAATGAAATGAAATGAAATGAAATGAAATGAAATGAAATGAAATGAAATGAAATGAAATGAAATGAAATGAAATGAAATGAAATGAAATGAAATGAAATGAAATGAAATGAAATGAAATGAAATGAAATGATTATTGTGTCAAACTTCGGATAGTGACGTGACGAAATTCGAATAATTGTGACGAACTTCGGATTATTGTGACGCACTTCGGATTATGACGTGACGAACTTCGGATTTTTGTGACGTACTTCGGATATTTGTGACGAACTTCGGATTATTGTGACGAACTTCGGATAGTGACGTGACGAACTTCGGATTATTGTGACGAATTTCGGATAGTGACGTGTTAAACTTCAGATTATTGTGACAAATTTCGGATTTTGACGTGATGAAATTCGGATATTGACGTGATGAAATTCGGATAATGACGTGAAATGAAATGAAATGAAATGAAATGAAATGAAATGAAATGAAATAAAATTAAATGAAATATGAAATATGAAATATGAAATATGAAATATGAAATATGAAATATGAGATTTAAAATATGAATTATGAAATATGAAATATGAAAAATGAAATATGAAAAATGAAATATGAAATATGAAATATGAAATATGAAATATGAAATATGAAATATGAAATATGAAATATGAAAAATGAAATGTGAAATATGAAATATGAAATATGAAATATGAAATATGAAATATGAAATATGAAATATGAAATGTGAAATATGAAATATGAAATATGAAATATGAAATGAAATGAAATGAAAAGAAATGAAATGAAATGAAAAGAAATGGAATGATATGAAATGAAATGAAATGAAATGAAATGATAATTGTGACAAACTTCGGATAGTGACGTGACGAAATTGGAATAATTGTGACGAACTTCGGATATTTGTGACGAACTTCGGATTATTGTGACGAACTTCGGATAGTGACGTGACGAACTTCGGATTATTGTGACGCACTTCGGATTATGACGTGACGAACTTCGGATTTTTGTGACGTACTTCGGATTATTGTGACGAACTTCGGATTATGACGTGACGAACTTCGGATTTTTGTGACGTACTTCGGATTATTGTGACGAACTTCGGATAGTGACGCGACGAAATTCGGATAATTGTGACGAACTTCGGATTATTGTTACGCACTTCGGATTATGACGTGACGAACTTCGGATTTTTGTGACGTACTTCGGATAATTGTGACGAACTTCGGATTATTGTGACGAAATTCGGATAGTGACGTGACGAACTTCGGATAATTGTGACAAACTTCGGATAGTACTGTGACGAACTTCGGATAGTGACGTGACGAAATTCGGATAATTGTGACGAACTTCGGATAATGAAACGAAATGAAATGAAATGAAATGAAATGAATGACGTGACGAACTTCGGATAATTGTGACGAACTTCGGATATTTGTGACGAACTTCGGATTATTGTGACGAACTTCGGATAGTGACGTGACGAACTTCGGATAGTGACGTGACGAACTTCGGATTATTGTGACGAATTTCGGATAGTGACGTGTTAAACTTCAGATTATTGTGACAAATTTCGGATTTTGACGTGATGAAATTCGGATATTGACGTGATGAAATTCGGATAATGACGTGAAATGAAATGAAATGAAATGAAATGAAATGAAATGAAATGAAATAAAATTAAATGAAATATGAAATATGAAATATGAAATATGAAATATGAAATATGAGATTTAAAATATGAATTATGAAATATGAAATATGAAAAATGAAATATGAAAAATGAAATATGAAATATGAAATATGAAATATGAAAAATGAAATATGAAATATGAAATATGAAATATGAATATGAAATATGAAATATGAAATATGAAATATGAAATATGAAATATGAAATATGAAATATGAAATATGAAATATGAAATATGAAATATGAAATATGAAATATGAAATATGAAATATGAAATATGAAATATGAAATATGAAAAATGAAATGTGAAATATGAAATATGAAATATGAAATATGAAATATGAAATATGAAATATGAAATATGAAATATGAAATATGAAATGTGAAATATGAAATATGAAATATGAAATATGAAATGAAATGAAATGAAAAGAAATGAAATGAAATGAAAAGAAATGAAATGATATGAAATGAAATGAAATTAAATGAAATGAAATGATAATTGTGACAAACTTCGGATAGTGACGTGACGAAATTGGAATAATTGTGACGAACTTCGGATTATTAAGACGCACTTCGGATTATGACGTGACGATCTTCGGATTTTTGTGACGTACTTCGGATAATTGTGACGAACTTCGGATAATGAAACGAAATGAAATGAAATGAAATGAAATGAATGACGTGACGAACTTCGGATAATTGGGATGAAATTCGGATAGTGACGTGACGAACTTCGGATAATTGTGACAAACTTCGGATAGTGCTGTGACGAACTTCGGATAGTGACGTGACGAAATTCGGATAATTGTGACGAACTTCGGATAGTGCTGTGACGAACTTCGGATAGTGACGTGACGAACTTCGGATTATTGTGACGAACTTCGGATTTTGACGTGATGAAATTCAGATTCTTGTGACGAATTTCGGATAGTGACGTGCGAAATTCGGATAACTGTGACGAAGTTCAAATAGAGACGTGACAAACTTCAGATTATGACGTGACGAAATTCGGATAATTGTGACGAACTTCGGATAATGAAACGAAATGAAATGAAATGAAATGAAATGAAATGAATGACGTGACGAACTTCGGATAATTGTGACGAACTTCAGATTATTGTGACGAACTTCGGATAGTGACGTGACGAACTTCGGATTATTGTGACGAAATTCGGATAGTGACGTGACGAACTTCGGATTATTGTGACGAAATTCGGATAGTGACGTGACGAACTTCGGATTATTGTGACGAAATTCGGATAGTGACGTGACGAACTTCGGATTATTGTGACGAAATTCGGATAGTGACGTGACGAACTTCGGATTATTGTGACGAACTCCGGATAGTGACGTGACGAACTTCGGATTATTGTGACGAAATTCGGATAGTGACGTGACGAACTTCGGATAATTGTGACAAACTTCGGATAGTGCTGTGACGAACTTCGGATAGTGACGTGACGAAATTCGGATAATTGTGACGAACTTCGGATAGTGCTGTGACGAACTTCGGATAGTGACGTGACGAACTTCGGATTATTGTGACGAACTTCGGATTGTGACGTGACGAACTTCGGATTCTTGTGACGAATTTCGGATAGTGACGTGCGAAATTCGGATAATTGTGACGAAGTTCAAATAGAGACGTGACAAACTTCAGATTATGACGTGACGAACTTCGGATAATTGTGACGAACTTCGGATAATGAAACGAAATGAAATGAAATGAAATGAAATGAAATGAATGACGTGACGAACTTCGGATAATTGTGACGAACTTCAGATTATTGTGACGAACTTCGGATAGTGACGTGACGAACTTCGGATTATTGTGACGAAATTCGGATAGTGACGTGACGAACTTCGGATAATTGTGAGAAACTTCGGATAGTGCTGTGACGAACTTCGGATAGTGACGTGACGAAATTCGGATAATTGTGACGAACTTCGGATAGTGCTGTGACGAACTTCGGATAGTGACGTGACGAACTTCGGATTATTGTGACGAACTTCGGATTGTGACGTGACGAAATTCAGATTCTTGTAACGAATTTCGGATAGTGACGTGCGAAATTCGGATAATTGTGACAAAGTTCAAATAGAGACGTGACAAACTTCAGATTATGACGTGACGAAATTCGGATAATTGTGACGAACTTCGGATAATGAAACGAAATGAAATGAAATGAAATGAAATGAAATGAATGACGTGACGAACTTCGGATAATTGTGACGAACTTCAGATAATTGTGACGCACTTCGGATTATGACGTGACGAACTTTGGATTTTTGTGACGTACTTCGGATTATTGTGACGAACTTCGGATAGTGACGCGACGCAATTCGGATAATTGTGACGAACTTCGGATTATTGTTACGCACTTCGGATTATGACGTGACGAACTTCGGATTTTTGTGACGTACTTCGGATAATTGTGACGAACTTCGGATAATGAAACGAAATGAAATAAAATGAAATGAAATGAAATGAATGACGTGACTTGTGACAAATTTCGGATTTTGACGTGATGAAATTCGGATATTGACGTGATGAAATTCGGATAATGACGTGAAATGAAATGAAATGAAATGAAATGAAATGAAATAAAATGAAATGAAATGAAATGAAATGAAATGAAATGAAATGAAATGAAATGAAATAAAATGAAATGAAATATGAAATATGAAATATGAAATATGAAATATGAAATATGAAATATGAAATATGAAATATGAAATATGAAATATGAAATATGAAATATGAAATATGAAATATGTAATATGAAATATGAAATATGAAATATGAAATATGAAATATGAAATATGAAATATGAAATATGAAATGTGAAATATGAAATATAAAATATGAAATATGAAATATGAAATATGAAATATGAAATATGAAATATGAAATATGAAATATGAAATATGAAATGAAATGAAATGAAAAGAAATGAAATGAAATGAAAAGAAATGAAATGAAATGAAAAGAAATGAAATGAAATGAAATGAAATGAAATGAAATGAAATGAAATGAAATGATTATTGTGACAAACTTCGGATAGTGACAAGACGAAATTGGAATAATTGTGACGAACTTCGGATTATTGTGACGCACTTCGGATTATGACGTAACGAACTTCGGATTTTTGTGACGTACTTCGGATAATTGTGACGAACTTCGGATAATGAAACGAAATGAAATGAAATGAAATGAAATGAATGACGTGACGAACTTCGGATAATTGGGATGAACTTCGGATTATTGTGACGAACTCCGGATAGTGACGTGACGAACTTCGGATTATTGTGACGAAATTCGGATAGTGACGTGACGAACTTCGGATAATTGTGACAAACTTCGGATAGTGCTGTGACGAACTTCGGATAGTGACGTGACGAAATTCGGATAATTGTGACGAACTTCGGATAGTGCTGTGACGAACTTCGGATAGTGACGTGACGAACTTCGGATTATTGTGACGAACTTCGGATTGTGACGTGACGAAATTCAGATTCTTGTGACGAATTTCGGATAGTGACGTGCGAAATTCGGATAATTGTGACGAAGTTCAAATAGAGACGTGACAAACTTCAGATTATGACGTGACGAAATTCGGATAATTGTGACGAACTTCGGATAATGAAACGAAATGAAATGAAATGAAATGAAATGAAATGAATGACGTGACGAACTTCGGATAATTGTGACGAACTTCAGATTATTGTGACGAACTTCGGATAGTGACGTGACGAACTTCGGATTATTGTGACGAAATTCGGATAGTGACGTGACGAACTTCGGATAATTGTGAGAAACTTCGGATAGTGCTGTGACGAACTTCGGATAGTGACGTGACGAAATTCGGATAATTGTGACGAACTTCGGATAGTGCTGTGACGAACTTCGGATAGTGACGTGACGAACTTCGGATTATTGTGACGAACTTCGGATTGTGACGTGACGAAATTCAGATTCTTGTAACGAATTTCGGATAGTGACGTGCGAAATTCGGATAATTGTGACGAAGTTCAAATAGAGACGTGACAAACTTCAGATTATGACGTGACGAAATTCGGTTAATTGTGACGAACTTCGGATAATGAAACGAAATGAAATGAAATGAAATGAAATGAAATGAATGACGTGACGAACTTCGGATAATTGTGACGAACTTCAGATAATTGTGACGAACTTCGGATAATTGTGACGAACTTCAGATAATTGTGACGAACTTCGGATTATTGTGACGAACTTCGGATAGTGACGTGACGAACTTCGGATTATTGTGACGATATCCGAATAGTAACGTGACGAAATTCGGATAATTAATACGAACTTTGGATTATTGTGACGAACTTCGGAAAAAGACGTAAAGAAGTTCAGAAAATTGTGACGAAATTCGGATAGTGACGAGACGAACTTCGGATTATGACATGACGAACTTCGGATAGTGACGTGACGAAATTCGAAAAATTTTGACGAACTTCGGATTATTGTGACGCACTTCGGATTATGACGTGACGAACTTCGGATTTTTGTGACGAACTTCGGATTATTGTGACGAACTTCGGATAGCGACGTGACGAAATTCGGATAATTAAGACGAACTTCAGATAGTGACGTAACGAAATTCGAATAAATGTGACGAACTTCGGATTATTGTGACGAACTTCGGATAGTGACGTGACGCAATTCGGATAATTGTGACGGAATTCGGATAGTGACAAGACGAACTTCAGATAATTGTGACAAACTTCGGATAGTGCTGTGACGAACTTCGGATAGTGACGTGACGAAATTCGGATAATTGTGACGAACTTCGGATAGTGCTGTGACGAACTTCGGATAGTGACGTGACGAACTTCGGATTATTGTGACGAACTTCGGAATGTGACGTGACGAAATTCGGATTCTTGTGACGAATTTCAGATAGTGACGTGACGAAATTCGGATAATTGTGACGAAATTCAAATAGAGACGTGACAAACTTCAGATTATGACGTGACGAAATTCGGATAATTGTGACGAACTTCGGATAATGAAACGAAATGAAATGAAATGAAATGAATTACGTGACGAACTTCGGATAATTGTGACGAACTTCGGATTATTGTGACGAACTTCGGAAAAAGACGTAAAGAAGTTCGGAAAATTGTGACGAAATTCGGATAGTGACGTGACGAACTTCGGATTATGACATGACGAACGTCGGATAGTGACGTGACGAAATTCGAAAAATTTTGACGAACTTCGGATTATTGTGACGCACTTCGGATTATGACGTGACGAACTTCGGATTTTTGTGACGAACTTCGGATTATTGTGACGAACTTCGGATAGCGACTTGACGAAATTCGGATAATTAAGACGAACTTCAGATAGTGACGTAACGAAATTCGAATAAATGTGACGAACTTCGGATTATTGTGACGAACTTCGGATAGTGACGTGACGCAATTCGGATAATTGTGACGGAATTCGGATAGTGACAAGACGAACTTAGGATAATTGTGACAAACTTCGGATAGTGCTGTGACGAACTTCGGATAGTGACGTGACGAAATTCGGATAATTGTGACGAACTTCGGATAGTGCTGTGACGAACTTCGGATAGTGACGTGACGAACTTCGGATTATTGTGACGAACTTCGGATTGTGACGTGACGAAATTCGGATTCTTGTGACGAATTTCGGATAGTGACGTGACGAAATTCGGATAATTGTGACGAAATTCAAATAGAGACGTGACAAACTTCAGATTATGACGTGACGAAATTCGGATAATTGTGACGAACTTCGGATAATGAAACGAAATGAAATGAAATGAAATGAAATGAAATGAATAACGTGACGAACTTCGGATAATTGTGACGAACTTCGGATTATTGTGACGAACTTCGGATAGTGACGTGACGAACTTCAGATAATTGTAACAAATTTCGGAATTTGACGTGATGAAATTCGGATATTGACGTGATAAAATTCGGATAATGACGTGAAATGAAATGAAATAAAATGAAATGAAATGAAATGAAATATTAAATATGAAACATGAAATATGAAATATGAAATATGAAATATGAAATATGAAATATGAAATATGAAATATGAAATATGAAATATGAAATATGAAATATGAAATATGAAATATGAAATATGAAATATGAAATATGAAATATAAAATATGAAATTTGAAATATGAAATTTGAAATTTGAAATATGAAATATGAAATATGAAATTTAAAATATGAAATATGAAATATGAAATTTAAAATATGGAATATGAAATATGAAATATGAAATATGAAATATGAAATATGAAATATGAAATATGAAATATGAAATATGAAATATGAAATATGAAATATGAAATATGAAATATGAAATATGAAATATGAAATATGAAATATGAAATATGAAATATGAAATATGAAATATGAAATATGAAATGAAATGAAATTTAAATGTAATGAAATATGAAATATGAAATATGAAATATGAAATATGAAATATGAAATATGAAATATGAAATATGAAATATGAAATATGAAATATGAAATATGAAATATGAAATATGAAATATGAAATATGAAATATGAAATATGAAATATGAAATATGAAATATGAAATATGAAATATGAAATATGAAATATGAAATATGAAATATGAAATATTAAATATTAAATATGAAATATGAAATATGAAATATGAAATATGAAATATGAAATATGAAATATGAAAAATGAAAAATGAAATGTGAAATATGAAATATGAAATATGAAATATGAAATATGAAATATGAAATATGAAATATGAAATATGAAATGTGAAATATGAAATATGAAATATGAAATATGAAATGAAATGAAATGAAATGAAAAGAAATGAAATGAAATGAAAAGAAATGAAATGAAATGAAATGAAATGAAATGAAATGAAATGATAATTGTGACAAACTTCGGATAGTGACGTGACGAAATTGGAATAATTGTGACGAACTTCGGATTATTGTGACGCACTTCGGATTATGACGTGACGAACTTCGGATTTTTGTGACGTACTTCGGATAATTGTGACGAACTTCGGATAATGAAACGAAATGAAATGAAATGAATGACGTGACGAACTTCGGATAATTGGGATGAAATTCGGATAGTGACGTGACGAACTTCGGATAATTGTGACAAACTTCGGATAGTGCTGTGACGAACTTCGGATAGTGACGTGACGAAATTCGGATAATTTTGGGGGATGAACTGCTTGCGTCCGGAGTACTTGACTTTTGACCACCCTACACGTGTCCCCTGGGTAGTGCTAAACGAGCAGTAAATACGGTGGTAGGCCATAGCATTGGCTGCCGGCTTAAAGGTTACCACCCACCAGACAGAGTCATGCCGCCAAGCGATCCGTCGTGTTCCGGCATGTTGTCTGGTGAAGCCGTATGGTGGAGGATGGGTCTGAGCAGTTGTGTTGCGATGTGCGCCGGGTATGATGCACCAGTTGCTGTTGTGTCGGAGGTTTGATCGTGGATGGTAGCGGGATCCGAAGCACGGTTCTCCGCTGGCCGACCGTAGATAGTTGGGGGCCCAAGTAGTGTGCCAGCCACACACGAAAGGCTGCCCCGCCATCTGCGAAAAATCCCAGGGTGGCTCCATCGTGCCGGTTGGCGACCGGGTGAGAGGACCCGATGGCGATCTCTGGGGGGGTTCGGGCGTCCCCGCAGTCTCCAGATCAACCCTTCATTGGCGCAGCAGCTCTGGTTGTGTTGTTGGGTTTAACATCGCATCACCTCGCTCAACTGCCATCTTCCACCAACCCTATTCACTCCAAATAATTTATTTATGAAAGGTAAAAAGAAGAGTAAGTGTGTACAGCGGATGCACGTCCTCTCGTTTCATGTGCACCTCTCAAACATACGAGGACTGCACTCCAATCTCGATTCAGTCCACCACCACCTCGAGACTGACAAGCCACACCTACTTTTCTTGACGGAGACGCAGATCAGATGTCCGTCTGATGCGGCGTATCTCAACTACCCGGGATACTCATTGGAGCACCATTTCCTGCAGCGTGCCGGGGTCTGTGTATACGTCCGCAATGACATCTGCTGCCAGCGTCTCCGTCACCTTGAAGACCCCAGTTTCTCAACCTTATGGTTGCTGGTGGACACCGGTGTGGACAAAATTGTCTACACCTGTGTTTACCGGTCGCACAGCGGCGACCAGGAGACGTCTCGACTGTTTGGCCACCTCAGTGAGGCCGCCGATGAGGCTCTGCATCGGCACCCTGATGCGCAGTTTGTCGCTCTGGGGGATTTCAATGCCAGCCACCAAGACTGGCTTTTCCCATACCAGAGGACCGACCACGCTGGGAGAGAAGCGCGAAACTTTGCAGTTTCGATGGGCCTCTCTCAGATGGTAAAGCAAGCGACAAGGGTGCCTGATGTAGTTGGTCATACTGCCAATTGTCTGGACCTACTGCTGACCACCGATCCGGACAGATGTATCGTAACAGTTTCCTCACCACTTGGAACTTCAGATCACTGTCTGGTGAAGTCTGTATCGTCCTTCTCCCCACCTGACCACGACACACGTGGTGAACGGCGAATGTGGCGTTACAAGTCAGCAGATTGGGATGAGATGCGGCACTTCTTTGCGTCTTATCCTTGGCAGCAGGTCTGCTTCTCTTCTAAAAATCCGTCGAGCTGTGCGGATGCTGTAATGGATGTGATACGTCAAGCTATGGAGTATTTTATCCCTTATAGTGACGTACCCATCGGAAGCTCAGCTCACCCATGGTTCAATGCTGATTGCGCTCATGCTGAAGAGCGTAAGCATTCGGCGTTTCTAACCTGGGTTGACGCTCGTGACCGCAAATCTCCGGATCTGAGCTCAAAGAAGAGAGCCTTTAACCGTGCTGCCAAGTCCTGCAAAAAGGCACTAAAGAAGGCACGCTTCGACCGCATTACCCATATTGGCAAAAAGCTCTCTGCACAGCCGTCCGGTAGCAGAGCATTCTGGTCCCTTGCCAAGTCGGTCGAGGCGAACTTCTGTCGGCCCACATTGCCTCCGCTGGTAAAACCTGATGGAACACTAGCTCATACGGCAAGAGAGAAAGCAGGTCTCTTTGCATCTCTCTTCGCCCATAATTCTCGTCTGGACACTGGCAGTGCTACTGCACCGACTCTGCCTCATTGTGACTCGTCAATGCCCGAGGTTCACATAAGGAACAGAGAAGTTCTGAGAGAGCTGCGTCGTCTAGACGTGAATAAAGCTAGTGGACCAGATGGCATACCAGCGATTGTTCTCAAGGCTTGTGCGCCCGAGTTGTCTCCTGTACTGATGCGCTTGTATCGCCTCTCATTTAGGACTGGTATAGTGCCCAAGTCCTGGAAGCTTGCCAACGTGCAACCCGTGCCCAAAAAGGGCAGTCGTGCCGATCCTGCCAACTATCGGCCGATTTCAGTAACCTCCATACTCTGCAAGATTATGGAGCGTGTATTGAACTCGCGCCTCATGGCATACCTAGAAGGTAACGATCTCCTCAGTGACCGACAGTACGGATTTCACCGCAATCGGTCTACTGGGGACCTACTAGTGTATGCCACCCACTTGTGGGGCGAGGCCCTCGAGAAGAATGGGGAAGCGATTGCTGTTTCCTTAGACGTCTCGAAGGCCTTCGACAGGGTATGGCACGCTAGCCTTTTGAGTAAGCTTCCAGCGTACGGCATTTCCCCTGGTCTGATTAACTGGGTAAAAGACTTCCTGAGTGAACGGTCTCTCCGAGTAGTTGTCGACGGGTGCTCATCAGAGCCCATGACGACTAATGCCGGAGTTCCTCAGGGGTCTGTTCTCTCTGCAACCCTATTCCTACTGCATATCAACGATCTGCTGGTGCCCGGTATCTATGGGTATGCAGATGATAGCACAGTTGTAGAGAGATACCTGCCCGGTGCTCGGGCTAGTAAGGAGCTAATCCGGTCCGAAAGAGAGGCTATGGTGGAGCGTACGAATAGCTCACTGCAGGCAGTCTCCAAGTGGGGTGAAGCCAATCTGGTGGGATTCAACGCCGCCAAAACACAAGCGTGTCTGTTCACCGCCAAAAGGAGCCCGTTTACCTTAGCTCCTGCTTTTCGTGATGTCTCCCTGGAATGCACCGATCGTCTTCAGCTTTTAGGAGTCGAAATCTCCTCAGACCTGAATTTTGGGCGGTTCATTGAGTCCAAAGCCAAGGTAGCAGCTAGAAAACTTGGCGTTCTTGCAAAGGTCCGGCGGTACTTCACACCGGGACAGCTTTTAATGCTATACAAAGCACAGGTCCGTTCGTGTGTGGAGTACTGCAGCCACATATGGGCCGGTGCTGCAAAATGCCACCTGGCAGCTTTGGACTCGGTGGAAAGGCGTGCGAAGAGACTAATTGGTGATCCAGATCTGGTTGAGTCCAATCTACAGAGTCTTGAGCACAGGCGAAGGATAGCCAGCCTTTCGGTGTTTTACAGGATGCATTTTGGAGAGTGTGCGCAGGAATTACATGATTCGATTCCACCATCTCACTTCTACCATCGGACAAGCCGACGTACGGCGAGTATCCACCCTTATGTTGTTGAAACCTCTACGACCCGGACCAAGCGGTTCGCCTCGTCGTTTATACCACGTACATCAAGGGACTGGAACAATTTGCCTGCTGCGGTCTTCCCGTCCGATTATAATTTGGGTGTCTTCAAGGCAAGAGTGAACAGGCTCCTAATAAACTAGTGCGCCTCACCATCAACGATTGCATCACTGCTTACCATCAGGTGGGATTGCAGTCAAGTACTAGTTTATAATAATTAAAAAAAAAAAAAAAAAAAAAAAATTGTGACGAACTTCGGATAGTGCTGTGACGAACTTCGGATAGTGACGTGACGAACTTCGGATTATTGTGACGAACTTCGGATTGTGACGTGACGAAATTCAGATTCTTGTGACGAATTTCGGATAGTGACGTGCGAAATTCGGATAATTGTGACGAAGTTCAAATAGAGACGTGACAAACTTCAGATTATGACGTGACGAAATTCGGATAATTGTGACGAACTTCGGATAATGAAACGAAATGAAATGAAATGAAATGAAATGAAATGAATGACGTGACGAACTTCGAATAATTGTGACGAACTTCAGATTATTAAGACGAACTTCGGATAGTGACGTGACGAACTTCGGATTATTGTGACGAAATTCGGATAGTGACGTGACGAACTTCGGATAATTGTGAGAAACTTCGGATAGTGCTGTGACGAACTTCGGATAGTGACGTGACGAAATTCGGATAATTGTGACGAACTTCGGATAGTGCTGTGACGAACTTCGGATAGTGACGTGACGAACTTCGGATTATTGTGACGAACTTCGGATTGTGACGTGACGAAATTCAGATTCTTGTAACGAATTTCGGATAGTGACGTGCGAAATTCGGATAATTGTGACGAAGTTCAAATAGAGACGTGACAAACTTCAGATTATGACGTGACGAAATTCGGATAATTGTGACGAACTTCGGATAATGAAACGAAATGAAATGAAATGAAATGAAATGAAATGAATGACGTGACGAACTTCGGATAATTGTGACGAACTTCAGATAATTGTGACGCACTTCGGATTATGACGTGACGAACTTCGGATTTTTGTGACGGACTTCGGATTATTGTGACGAACTTCGGATAGTGACGCGACGCAATTCGGATAATTGTGACGAACTTCGGATTATTGTTACGCACTTCGGATTATGACGTGACGAACTTCGGATTTTTGTGACGTACTTCGGATAATTGTGACGAACTTCGGATAATGAAACGAAATGAAATAAAATGAAATGAAATGAAATGAATGACGTGACGAACTTCGGATAATTGGGACGAACTTCGGATTATTGTGACGAACTTCGGATAGTGACGTGACGAACTTCGGATTATTGTGACGAAATTCGGATAGTGACGTGACGAACTTCGGATAATTGTGACAAACTTCGGATAGTACTGTGACGAACTTCGGATAGTGACGTGACGAAATTCGGATAATTGTGACGAACTTCGGATAATGAAACGAAATGAAATGAAATGAAATGAAATGAATGACGTGACGAACTTCGGATAATTGTGACGAACTTCGGATATTTGTGACGAACTTCGGATTATTGTGACGAACTTCGGATAGTGACGTGACGAACTTCGGATTATTGTGACGAATTTCGGATAGTGACGTGTTAAACTTCAGATTATTGTGACAAATTTCGGATTTTGACGTGATGAAATTCGGATATTGACGTGATGAAATTCGGATAATGACGTGAAATGAAATGAAATGAAATGAAATGAAATGAAATGAAATAAAATGAAATGAAATATGAAATATGAAATATGAAATATGAAAAATGAAATATGAAATATGAAATATGAAATATGAAATATGAAATATGAAATATGAAATATGAAATATGAAATATGAAATATGAAATATGAAATATGAAATATGAAATATGAAATATGAAATATGAAATATGAAATATGAAATATGAAATATGAAATATGAAATATGAAATGTGAAATATGAAATATAAAATATGAAATATGAAATATGAAATATGAAATATGAAATATGAAATGAAATGAAATGAAAAGAAATGAAATGAAATGAAAAGAAATGAAATGAAATGAAAAGAAATGAAATGAAATGAAATGAAATGAAATGAAATGAAATGAAATGAAATGAAATGATTATTGTGACAAACTTCGGATAGTGACAAGACGAAATTGGAATAATTGTGACGAACTTCGGATTATTGTGACGCACTTCGGATTATGACGTGACGAACTTCGGATTTTTGTGACGTACTTCGGATAATTGTGACGAACTTCGGATAATGAAACGAAATGAAATGAAATGAAATGAAATGAATGACGTGACGAACTTCGGATAATTGGGATGAACTTCGGATTATTGTGACGAACTCCGGATAGTGACGTGACGAACTTCGGATTATTGTGACGAAATTCGGATAGTGACGTGACGAACTTCGGATAATTGTGACAAACTTCGGATAGTGCTGTGACGAACTTCGGATAGTGACGTGACGAAATTCGGATAATTGTGACGAACTTCGGATAGTGCTGTGACGAACTTCGGATAGTGACGTGACGAAATTCAGATTCTTGTGACGAATTTCGGATAGTGACGTGCGAAATTCGGATAATTGTGACGAAGTTCAAATAGAGACGTGACAAACTTCAGATTATGACGTGACGAAATTCGGATAATTGTGACGAACTTCGGATAATGAAACGAAATGAAATGAAATGAAATGAAATGAATGACGTGACAAACTTCGGATAATTGTGACGAACTTCAGATTATTGTGACGAACTTCGGATAGTGACGTGACGAACTTCGGATTATTGTGACGAAATTCGGATAGTGACGTGACGAACTTCGGATAATTGTGAGAAACTTCGGATAGTGCTGTGACGAACTTCGGATAGTGACGTGACGAAATTCGGATAATTGTGACGAACTTCGGATAGTGCTGTGACGAACTTCGGATAGTGACGTGACGAACTTCGGATTATTGTGACGAACTTCGGATTGTGACGTGACGAAATTCAGATTCTTGTAACGCATTTCGGATAGTGACGTGCGAAATTCGGATAATTGTGACGAATTTCAAATAGAGACGTGACAAACTTCAGATTATGACGTGACGAAATTCGGATAATTGTGACGAACTTCGGATAATGAAACGAAATGAAATGAAATGAAATGAATGACGTGACGAACTTCGGATAATTGTGACGAACTTCAGATAATTGTGACGAACTTCGGATAATTGTGACGAACTTCAGATAATTGTGACAAACTTCGGATTATTGTGACGAACTTCGGATAGTGACGTGACGAACTTCGGATTATTGTGACGATATCCGAATAGTAACGTGACGAAATTCGGATAATTAAGACGAACTTTGGATTATTGTGACGAACTTCGGAAAAAGACGTAAAGAAGTTCGGAAAATTGTGACGAAATTCGGATAGTGACGAGACGAACTTCGGATTATGACATGACGAACTTCGGATAGTGACGTGACGAAATTCGAAAAATTTTGACGAACTTCGGATTATTGTGACGCACTTCGGATTATGACGTGACGAACTTCGGATTTTTGTGACGAACTTCGGATTATTGTGACGAACTTCGGATAGCGACGTGACGAAATTCGGATAATTAAGACGAACTTCAGATAGTGACGTAACGAAATTCGAATAAATGTGACGAACTTCGGATTATTGTGACGAACTTCGGATAGTGACGTGACGCAATTCGGATAATTGTGACGGAATTCGGATAGTGACAAGACGAACTTCAGATAATTGTGACAAACTTCGGATAGTGCTGTGACGAACTTCGGATAGTGACGTGACGAAATTCGGATAATTGTGACGAACTTCGGATAGTGCTGTGACGAACTTCGGATAGTGACGTGACGAACTTCGGATTATTGTGACGAACTTCGGAATGTGACGTGACGAAATTCGGATTCTTGTGACGAATTTCAGATAGTGACGTGACGAAATTCGGATAATTGTGACGAAATTCAAATAGAGACGTGACAAACTTCAGATTATGACGTGACGAAATTCGGATAATTGTGACGAACTTCGGATAATGAAACGAAATGAAATGAAATGAAATGAATGACGTGACGAACTTCGGATAATTGTGACGAACTTCGGATTATTGTGACGAACTTCGGAAAAAGACGTAAAGAAGTTCGGAAAATTGTGACGAAATTAGGATAGTGACGTGACGAACTTCGGATTATGACATGACGAACTTCGGATAGTGACGTGACGAAATTCGAAAAATTTTGACGAACTTCGGATTATTGTGACGCACTTCGGATTATGACGTGACGAACTTCGGATTTTTGTGACGAACTTCGGATTATTGTGACGAACTTCGGATAGCGACTTGACGAAATTCGGATAATTAAGACGAACTTCAGATAGTGACGTAACGAAATTCGAATAAATGTGACGAACTTCGGATTATTGTGACGAACTTCGGATAGTGACGTGACGCAATTCGGATAATTGTGACGGAATTCGGATAGTGACAAGACGAACTTCGGATAATTGTGTCAAACTTCGGATAGTGCTGTGACGAACTTCGGATAGTGACGTGACGAAATTCGGATAATTGTGACGAACTTCGGATAGTGCTGTGACGAACTTCGGATAGTGACGTGACGAACTTCGGATTATTGTGACGAACTTCGGATTGTGACGTGACGAAATTCGGATTCTTGTGACGAATTTCGGATAGTGACGTGACGAAATTCGGATAATTGTGACGAAATTCAAATAGAGACGTGACAAACTTCAGATTATGACGTGACGAAATTCGGATAATTGTGACGAACTTCGGATAATGAAACGAAATGAAATGAAATGAAATGAAATGAAATGAATAACGTGACGAACTTCGGATAATTGTGACGAACTTCGGATTATTGTGACGAATTTCGGATAGTGACGTGACAAACTTCAGATAATTGTAACAAATTTCGGATTTTGACGTGATGAAATTCGGATATTGACGTGATAAAATTCGGATAATGACGTGAAATGAAATGAAATAAAATGAAATGAAATGAAATGAAATATTAAATATGAAACATGAAATATGAAATATGAAATATGAAATATGAAATATGAAATATGAAATATGAAATATGAAATATGAAATATGAAATATGAAATATGAAATATGAAATATGAAATATGAAAAATGAAATATGAAATATGAAATATAAAATATGAAATTTGAAATATGAAATTTGAAATTTGAAATATGAAATATGAAATTTAAAATATGAAATATGAAATATGAAATTTAAAATATGAAATACGAAATATGAAATATGAAATATGAAATATGAAATATGAAATATGAAATATGAAATATGAAATATGAAATATGAAATATGAAATGAAATGAAATTTAAATGTAATGAAATATGAAATATGAAATATGAAATATGAAATATGAAATATGAAATATGAAATATGAAATATGAAATATGAAATATAAAATATGAAATATGAAATATGAAATATGAAATATGAAATATGAAATATGAAATATGAAATATGAAATATGAAATATGAAATATGAAATATGAAATATGAAATATGAAATATGAAATATGAAATATGAAATATGAAATATGAAATATGAAATATGAAATATGAAATATGAAATATGAAATATGAAATATGAAATGAAATGAAATGAAATATGAAATAAAATTAAATGAAATAAAATGAAATGAAATGAAATGAAATATAAAATATGAAATATGAAATATGAAATATGAAATATGAAATATGAAATGAAATGAAATTTAAATGAAATGAAATGAAATGAAATATGAAATATGAAGAATGAAATATGAAATATGAAATATGAAATATGAAATATGAAATATGAAATATGAAATATGAAATATGAAATATGAAATATGAAATATGAAATATGAAATGAAATGAAATATGAAATGAAATGAAATGAAATGAAATGAAATGAAATGAAATGAAATGAAATGAAATGAAATGAAATGAAATGAAATGAATGGAAAGGAAATGAAATGAAATGAAATGAAATGAAATGAAATGAAATGAAAATTCGGATAGTGACGTGACGAAATTCGGATAATTGTGACGAACTTCGGATAGTGCTGTGACGAACTTCGGATAGTGACGTGACGAAATTCAGATTCTTGTGACGAATTTCGGATAGTGACGTGCGAAATTCGGATAATTGTGACGAAGTTCAAATAGAGACGTGACAAACTTCAGATTATGACGTGACGAAATTCGGATAATTGTGACGAACTTCGGATAATGAAACGAAATGAAATGAAATGAAATGAAATGAAATGAATGACGTGACGAACTTCGGATAATTGTGACGAACTTCAGATTATTGTGACGAACTTCGGATAGTGACGTGACGAACTTCGGATTATTGTGACGAAATTCGGATAGTGACGTGACGAACTTCGGATAATTGTGAGAAACTTCGGATAGTGCTGTGACGAACTTCGGATAGTGACGTGACGAAATTCGGATAATTGTGACGAACTTCGGATAGTGCTGTGACGAACTTCGGATAGTGACGTGACGAACTTCGGATTATTGTGACGAACTTCGGATTGTGACGTGACGAAATTCAGATTCTTGTAACGCATTTCGGATAGTGACGTGCGAAATTCGGATAATTGTGACGAATTTCAAATAGAGACGTGACAAACTTCAGATTATGACGTGACGAAATTCGGATAATTGTGACGAACTTCGGATAATGAAACGAAATGAAATGAAATGAAATGAATGACGTGACGAACTTCGGATAATTGTGACGAACTTCAGATAATTGTGACGAACTTCGGATAATTGTGACGAACTTCAGATAATTGTGACGAACTTCGGATTATTGTGACGAACTTCGGATAGTGACGTGACGAACTTCGGATTATTGTGACGATATCCGAATAGTAACGTGACGAAATTCGGATAATTAAGACGAACTTTGGATTATTGTGACGAACTTCGGAAAAAGACGTAAAGAAGTTCGGAAAATTGTGACGAAATTCGGATAGTGACGAGACGAACTTCGGATTATGACATGACGAACTTCGGATAGTGACGTGACGAAATTCGAAAAATTTTGACGAACTTCGGATTATTGTGACGCACTTCGGATTATGACGTGACGAACTTCGGATTTTTGTGACGAACTTCGGATTATTGTGACGAACTTCGGATAGCGACGTGACGAAATTCGGATAATTAAGACGAACTTCAGATAGTGACGTAACGAAATTCGAATAAATGTGACGAACTTCGGATTATTGTGACGAACTTCGGATAGTGACGTGACGCAATTCGGATAATTGTGACGGAATTCGGATAGTGACAAGACGAACTTCAGATAATTGTGACAAACTTCGGATAGTGCTGTGACGAAATTCGGATAGTGACGTGACGAAATTCGGATAATTGTGACGAACTTCGGATAGTGCTGTGACGAACTTCGGATAGTGACGTGACGAACTTCGGATTATTGTGACGAACTTTGAAAAGTAACGTGACGAACTTCGGATTGTTGTGACGAATTTCAGATAGTGACGTGACGAAATTCGGATAATTGTGACGAAATTCAAATAGAGACGTGACAAACTTCAGATTATGACGTGACGAAATTCGGATAATTGTGACGAACTTCGGATAATGAAACGAAATAAAATGAAATGAAATGAATGACGTGACGAACTTCGGATAATTGTGACGAACTTCGGATTATTGTGACGAACTTCGGAAAAAGACGTAAAGAAGTTCGGAAAATTGTGACGAAATTAGGATAGTGACGTGACGAACTTCGGATTATGACATGACGAACTTCGGATAGTGACGTGACGAAATTCGAAAAATTTTGACGAACTTCGGATTATTGTGACGCACTTCGGATTATGACGTGACGAACTTCGGATTTTTGTGACGAACTTCGGATTATTGTGACGAACTTCGGATAGCGACTTGACGAAATTCGGATAATTAAGACGAACTTCAGATAGTGACGTAACGAAATTCGAATAAATGTGACGAACTTCGGATTATTGTGACGAACTTCGGATAGTGACGTGACGCAATTCGGATAATTGTGACGGGATTCGGATAGTGACAAGACGAACTTCGGATAATTGTGTCAAACTTCGGATAGTGCTGTGACGAACTTCGGATAGTGACGTGACGAAATTCGGATAATTGTGACGAACTTCGGATAGTGCTGTGACGAACTTCGGATAGTGACGTGACGAACTTCGGATTATTGTGACGAACTTCGGATTGTGACGTGACGAAATTCGGATTCTTGTGACGAATTTCGGATAGTGACGTGACGAAATTCGGATAATTGTGACGAAATTCAAATAGAGACGTGACAAACTTCAGATTATGACGTGACGAAATTCGGATAATTGTGACGAACTTCGGATAATGAAACGAAATGAAATGAAATGAAATGAAATGAAATGAATAACGTGACGAACTTCGGATAATTGTGACGAACTTCGGATTATTGTGACGAATTTCGGATAGTGACGTGACAAACTTCAGATAATTGTAACAAATTTCGGATTTTGACGTGATCAAATTCGGATATTGACGTGATAAAATTCGGATAATGACGTGAAATGAAATGAAATAAAATGAAATGAAATGAAATGAAATATTAAATATGAAACATGAAATATGAAATATGAAATATGAAATATGAAATATGAAATATGAAATATGAAATATGAAATATGAAATATGAAATATGAAATATGAAATATGAAATATGAAATATGAAATATGAAATATGAAAAATGAAATATGAAATATGAAATATAAAATATGAAATTTGAAATATGAAATTTGAAATTTGAAATGTGAAATATGAAATTTAAAATATGAAATATGAAATATGAAATTTAAAATATGAAATACGAAATATGAAATATGAAATATGAAATATGAAATATGAAATATGAAATATGAAATATGAAATATGAAATGAAATGAAATTTAAATGTAATGAAATATGAAATATGAAATATGAAATATGAAATATGAAATATGAAATATGAAATATGAAATATGAAATATGAAATATGAAATATGAAATATGAAATATGAAATATGAAATATGAAATATGAAATATGAAATATGAAATATGAAATATGAAATATGAAATATGAAATATGAAATATGAAATATGAAATATGAAATATGAAATATGAAATATGAAATGAAATGAAATGAAATATGAAATAAAATTAAATGAAATGAAATGAAATGAAATGAAATGAAATATAAAATATGAAATATGAAATATGAAATATGAAATATGAAATATGAAATGAAATGAAATTTAAATGAAATGAAATGAAATGAAATATGAAATATGAAGAATGAAATATGAAATATGAAATATGAAATATGAAATATGAAATATGAAATATGAAATATGAAATATGAAATATGAAATATGAAATATGAAATATGAAATGAAATGAAATATGAAATGAAATGAAATGAAATGAAATGAAATGAAATGAAATGAAATGAAATGAAATGAAATGAAATGAAATGAAATGAAATGAAATGAATGGAAAGGAAATGAAATGAAATGAAATGAAATGAAATGAAATGAAATGAAAATTCGGATAGTGACGTGACGAAATTCGGATAATTGTGACGAACTTCGGATAGTGCTGTGACGAACTTCGGATAGTAACGTGACGAACTTCGGATTATTGTGACGAACTTCGGATTGTGACGTGACGAAATTCAGATTCTTGTGACGAATTTCGGATAGTGACGTGCGAAATTCGGATAATTGTGACGAAGTTCAAATAGAGACGTGACAAACTTCAGATTATGACGTGACGAAATTCGGATAATTGTGACGAACTTCGGATAATGAAACGAAATGAACACACACACATCTGCCTAGCCTTTTCCCAACTATGTTGGGGTCGGCTTCCAGTTTAACCGGATGCAGCTGAATACCAGTGTTTTACATGGAGCGACTGAATGTCTGACCTCCACAACCCAGTAACTGGGTAACATGATACCCCTTGGTTAAACTGGTTGTCAGACTTTCGGGCTTCTGACTACAAGTAACGACTGTCAAAGATCTACAAATGACAGCCGGGACCAACGGCTTAACGTGCTTTCCGAGGCACGGAGGAGTCTTGGTATGTAATAAATGGCCAAGACTCCTCCGTGCCTCGGAAAGGCGCGGCGTGCTTCAGATTATGACGTGACGAAATTCGGATAATTGTGACGAACTTCGGATAATGAAACGAAATGAAATGAAATGAAATGAATGACGTGACGAACTTCGGATAATTGTGACGAACTTCGGATTATTGTGACGAACTTCGGATAGTGACGTGACGAACTTCGGATTATTGTGAAAAATTTCGGATAGTGACGTGTTAAACTTCAGATTATTGTGACAAATTTCGGATTTTGACGTGATGAAATTCGGATATTGACGTGATGAAATTCGGATAATGACGTGAAATGAAATGAAATGAAATGAAATGAAATGAAATGAAATGAAATGAAATGAAATGAAATGAAATGAAAAATGAAATATGAAAAATGAAATATGAAATATAAAATATGAAATATGAAATATGAAATATGAAATATGAAATATGAAATATGAAATATGAAATATGAAATATGAAATATGAAATATGAAATATGAAATATAAAATAACAAATAAGAAATATGAAATACAAAATATGAAATATGAAATATGAAATATGAAATATGAAATATGAAATATGAAATATGAAATATGAAATATGAAATATGAAATATGAAATATGAAATATGAAATGTGAAATATGAAATATGAAATGTGAAATATGAAATATGAAATATGAAATATGAAATATGAAATATGAAATATGAAATATGAAATATGAAATATGAAATATGAAATATGAAATATGAAATATGAAATATGAAATGAAAAGAAATGAAATGAAATGAAAAGAAATGAAATGAAATGAAATGAAATGAAATGAAATGAAATGAAATGAAATGAAATGAAATGAAATGAAATGAAATGAAATGAAATGAAATGAAATGAAATGAAATGAAATGAAATGAAATGAAATGAAATGAAATGAAATGAAATGAAATGAAATGAAATGAAATGAAATGAAATGAAATGAAATGAAATGAAATGAAATGAAATGAAATGAAATGAAATGAAATGAAATGAAATGAAATGAAATGAAATGAAATGAAATGAAATGAAATGAAATGAAATGAAATGAAATGAAATGAAATGAAATGAAATGAAATGAAATGAAATGAAATGAAATGAAATGAAATGAAATGAAATGAAATGAAATGAAATGAAATGAAATGAAATGAAATGAAATGAAATGAAATGAAATGAAATGAAATGACGTGACGAACTTCGGATAATTGGGACGAACTTCGGATTATTGTGATAAAAAGTGGATAGTGACGTGACGAACTTCGGATAGTGACGTGACGAACTTCGGATTATGACATGACGAACTTCGGATAGTGACGTGACGAAATTCGGATTACTGTGACGAAATTCGGATAGTGACGTGACGAACTTCGGATAGTGACGTGACGAAATTCGTATAGTGACGAGACGAACTTCGGATGATGACGTGACATGACGAAATGATATGAAATGAAATGAAATGAAATGAAATATGAAATATGAAATATGAAATATGAAATATGAAATATGAAATATGAAATATGAAATATGAAATATGAAATATGAAATATGAAATATGAAATATGAAATATGAAATATGAAATATGAAATATGAAATAATATGAAATATGAAATATGAAATATGAAATATGAGATATGAAATATGAAATATGAAATATGAAATATGAAATATAAAATATGAAATATGAAATTTGAAATATGAAATATGAAATATAAAATATGAAATATGAAATATGAAATATGAAAAATTAAATATGAAAAATGAAATATGGAATATGAAATATGAAATATGAAATATGAAATATGAAATATGAAATGAAATAAAATGAAATGAAATGAAATGAAATGAAATGAAATGAATGACGTGACGAACTTCGGATAATTGTGATAAAATTTGGATAGTGACGTGACGAACTTCGGATAGTGACGTGACGAACTTCGGATTATGACATGACGAACTTCGGATAGTGACGTGACGAAATTCGGATTACTGTGACGAAATTCGAATAGTGACGTGACGAACTTCGGATAGTGACGTGACGAAATTCGTATAGTGACGAGACGAACTTCGGATGATGACGTGACGTGACGAAATGAAATGAAATATGAAATATGAAATATGAAATATGAAATATTAAATATAAAATATGAAATATGAAATGAAATGAAATGAAATATGAAATATGAAGTATGAAATATGAAGTATGAAATATGAAATATGAAATATGAAATATGAAATATGAAATATGAAATATGAAATATGAAATATGAAATATGAAATATGAAATATGAAATATGAAATATGAAATATGAAATATGAAATATGAAATATGAAATATGAAATATGAAATATGAAATATGAAATATGAAATATGAAATATGAAATATGAAATATGAAATATGAAATATGAAATATGAAATATGAAATATGAAATATGAAATATGAAATATGAAATATGAAATATGAAATATGGAATATGAAATATGAAATATGAAATATGAAATATGAAATATAAAATATGAAATATGAAATATGAAATATGAAGTATAAAATATAAAATATGAAATGAAATGAAATGAAATATGAAATATGAAGTATGAAATATGAAGTATGAAATATGAAATATGAAATATGAAATATGAAATATGAAATATGAAATATGAAATATGAAATATGAAATATGAAATATGAAATATGAAATATGAAATATGAAATATGAAATATGAAATATGAAATGTGAAATATGAAATATGAAATGTGAAATATGAAATATGAAATATGAAATATGAAATATGAAATATGAAATATGAAATATGAAATATGAAATATGAAATATGAAATATGAAATATGAAATATGAAATATGAAATATGAAATGAAAAGAAATGAAATGAAATGAAATGAAATGAAATGAAATGAAATGAAATGAAATGAAATGAAATGAAATGAAATGAAATGAAATGAAATGAAATGAAATGAAATGAAATGAAATGAAATGAAATGAAATGAAATGAAATGAAATGAAATGAAATGAAATGAAATGAAATGAAATGAAATGAAATGAAATGAAATGAAATGAAATGAAATGAAATGAAATGAAATGAAATGAAATGAAATGAAATGAAATGAAATGAAATGAAATGAAATGAAATGAAATGAAATGAAATGAAATGAAATGAAATGAAATGAAATGAAATGAAATGAAATGAAATGAAATGAAATGAAATGAAATGAAATGAAATGAAATGAAATGAAATGAAATGAAATGAAATGAAATGAAATGAAATGAAATGAAATGAAATGAAATGAAATGAAATGAAATGAAATGAAATGAAATGAAATGAAATGAAATGAAATGAAATGAAATGACGTGACGAACTTCAGATAATTGGGACGAACTTCGGATTATTGTGATAAAAAGTGGATAGTGACGTGACGAACTTCGGATAGTGACGTGACGAACTTCGGATTATGACATGACGAACTTCGGATAGTGACGTGACGAAATTCGGATTACTGTGACGAAATTCGGATAGTGACGTGACGAACTTCGGATAGTGACGTGACGAAATTCGTATAGTGACGAGACGAACTTCGGATGATGACGTGACATGACGAAATGATATGAAATGAAATAAAATGAAATGAAATATGAAATATGAAATATGAAATATGAAATATGAAATATGAAATATGAAATATGAAATATGAAATATGAAATATGAAATATGAAATATGAAATATGAAATATGAAATATGAAATAATATGAAATATGAAATATGAAATATGAAATATGAGATATGAAATATGAAATATGAAATATGAAATATGAAATATAAAATATGAAATATGAAATTTGAAATATGAAATATGAAATATAAAATATGAAATATGAAATATGAAATATGAAAAATTAAATATGAAAAATGAAATATGGAATATGAAATATGAAATATGAAATATGAAATATGAAATATGAAATGAAATAAAATGAAATGAAATGAAATGAAATGAAATGAAATGAATGACGTGACGAACTTCGGATAATTGTGATAAAATTTGGATAGTGACGTGACGAACTTCGGATAGTGACGTGACGAACTTCGGATTATGACATGACGAACTTCGGATAGTGACGTGACGAAATTCGGATTACTGTGACGAAATTCGAATAGTGACGTGACGAACTTCGGATAGTGACGTGACGAAATTCGTATAGTGACGAGACGAACTTCGGATGATGACGTGACGTGACGAAATGAAATGAAATATGAAATATGAAATATGAAATATGAAATATTAAATATAAAATATGAAATATGAAATGAAATGAAATGAAATATGAAATATGAAGTATGAAATATGAAGTATGAAATATGAAATATGAAATATGAAATATGAAATATGAAATATGAAATATGAAATATGAAATATGAAATATGAAATATGAAATATGAAATATGAAATATGAAATATGAAATATGAAATATGAAATATGAAATATGAAATATGAAATATGAAATATGAAATATGAAATATGAAATATGAAATATGAAATATGAAATATGAAATATGAAATATGGAATATGAAATATGAAATATGAAATATGAAATATGAAATATGAAATATAAAATATGAAATATGAAATATGAAATATGAAGTATAAAATATAAAATATGAAATGAAATGAAATGAAATATGAAATATGAAGTATGAAATATGAAGTATGAAATATGAAATATGAAATATGAAATATGAAATATGAAATATGAAATATGAAATATGAAATATGAAATATGAAATATGAAATATGAAATATGAAATATGAAATATGAAATGAAATGAAATGAAATGAAATGAATGACGTAACGAACTTCGGATAATTGTGACAAACTTTGGATTATTGTGACGAACTTCACGAAGTTGCGGATAGTGAAGTGACGAACTTTGGTTTATTGTAACGAACTTCAGATTATTCTGACGAAATTTGAATAGTTACGAGACGAATTTCGGATAATGACGTGACGAACTTCAGATTATTGTGACAAATTTCGGATTTTGACGTGATGAAATTCGGATATTGACGTGATGAAATTCGGATAATGACGTGAAATGAAATGAAATGAAATGAAATGAATGACGTGACGAACTTCGGATAATTGTGACGAACTTCGGATAATTGTGACGAACTTCGGATTATTGTGACAAACTTCGGATAGTGACGTGACGAACTTCGGATTATTGTGACGAACTCCGGATAGTAACGTGACGAAATTCGGATAATTAAGACGAACTTTGGATTATTGTGACGAAGTTCGGAAAGTGACGTAACGAAGTTTGAATAATTGTGACGAAATTCGGATAGTGACGTGACGATTTTTGGATTCTTGAGACGAACTTCGGATAGTGACGTGACGAACTTCGGATAGTGCTGTGGCGAACTTCAGATGATTGTGACGAACTTCGGATTATTGTGACGAACTTCGGTTAGTGACGTGACGAACTTCGAAATGAAATAAAGTAAAATGAAATGAAATGAAATGAAATGAAATGAAATGAAATGAAATGAAATGAAATGAAATGAAATGAAATGAAATGAAATGAAATGAAATGAAATGAAATGAAATGAAATGAAATGAAATGAAATGAAATGAAATGAAATGAAATGAAATGAAATGAAATGAAATGAAATGAAATGAAATGAAATGAAATGAAATGAAATGAAATGAAATGAAATGAAATGAAATGAAATGAAATGAAATGAAATGAAATGAAATGAAATGAAATGAAATGAAATGAAATGAAATGAAATGAAATGAAATGAAATGAAATGAAATGAAATGAAATGAAATGAAATGAAATGAAATGAAATGAAATGAAATGAAATGAAATGAAATGAAATGAAATGAAATGAAATGAAATGAAATGAAATGAAATGAAATGAAATGAAATGAAATGAAATGAAATGAAATGAAATGAAATGAAATGAAATGAAATGAAATGAAATGAAATGAAATGAAATGAAATGAAATGAAATGAAATGAAATGAAATGAAATGAAATGAAATGAAATGAAATGAAATGAAATGAAATGAAATGAAATGAAATGAAATGAAATGAAATGAAATGAAATGAAATGAAATGAAATGAAATGAAATGAAATGAAATGAAATGAAATGAAATGAAATGAAATGAAATGAAATGAAATGAAATGAAATGAAATGAAATGAAATGAAATGAAATGAAATGAAATGAAATGAAATGAAATGAAATGAAATGAAATGAAATGAAATGAAATGAAATGAAATGAAATGAAATGAAATGAAATGAAATGAAATGAAATGAAATGAAATGAAATGAAATGAAATGAAATGAAATGAAATGAAATGAAATGAAATGAAATGAAATGAAATGAAATGAAACGAAATTAAAGAAATTCGGATAATTGTGACGACCTCCGGATTATTGTGAAGAACTTCGGATAGTGACGTGCTAAATTCGGATAATTGTGACGAACTTCGGATAGTGCTGTGACAAACTTCGGATAGTGACGTGACGAACTTCGGATTATGACGTGACGATTTTCGGATTGTTGTAACGAACTTCGGATTATTGTGACGAACTCCGGATTGTGACGTGACGAACTTTTGATAGTGTCGTGACGAACTCCGGATTATTGTGACGAAATTCAGAGAGTGACGTGACGAAAATCGGATTGTTGTGACGAACTTCGGATAATGATGTGACGCACTTCGGATTATTGTGACGAACTTCAGACAGTGACGTGCCGAAATTTGGATAATTGTGACGAACTTCGAATTATTGTGACGAACTTCAGATAGTGACGTTACGAAATTCGGATAATTGTGACGGACTTCGGATTATGACGTGACGAACTTCGGATTATTGTGACGAACTTCGAATTATTGTGACAAACTTCGGATAGTGACTGTACGGAATTCGGATAATTGTGACGGATTTCGGATTATTGTGACGAACTTCGGATAACGGCGTGACGAAATTTGGATTATTGTGACGAAATTCGGAAAGCGGCGTGATGTCATTCGGATAATTGTGACGAACTTCGGATTATTGTGAAGAACTTCAGATAGTGATTGTACGGAATTCGGAAAATTGTGACGGACTTCAGATTATGACGTGACGAACTTCGGATTATTGTGACGAACTTCAGATAGTGACCTGCCGAAATTCGGATTATTGTGACGAACTACAGATAGTGACGTGCCGAAATTCGGATAATTGTGACGAACTTCGGATAGTGACAATACGAAATTCGGATAATTGTGACGGATTTCGGATTATTGTGACGAACTTCGGATAACGACGTGACGAAATGTGGATAATTGTGACGAAATTCGGAAAGCGGCGTGATGAAATTCGGATAATTGTGACGAAATTCGGATAGTGACATGACGAACTTCAGATTATGACGTGACGAACTTTGGAATAATGTGATGAACTTCGGATAGTGACGTGACGAAATTCGGATAATTGTGACGAACTTCGGATTATGACGTGACGAACTTCAGATTATTGTGACGAATTTCGGATAATGATGTAACGAACTTCGAAATGAAATGAAATGAAATGAAATGAAATGAAATGTTATGTAATGAAGTGAAATGAAATGTAATGTTAAGTAATGTAATGTTATGTTATGTAATGGTTATAACAACATGTAATTGTGACGAACTCCGGATAGTGACGTCACCAAATTCGGATAATTAAGACGAACTTTGGATTATTGTGACGAAGTTCGGAAAGTGACGTAACGAAGTTTGAATAATTGTGACGAAATTCGGATAGTGACGTGACGATTTTTGGATTCTTGAGGCGAACTTCGGATAGTGACGTGACGAACTTCGGATAGTGCTGTGGCGAACTTCAGATGATTGTGACGAACTTCGGATTATTGTGACGAACTTCGGTTAGTGACGTGACGAACTTCGAAATGAAATAAAGTAAAATGAAATGAAATGAAATGAAATGAAATGAAATGAAATGAAATGAAATGAAATGAAATGAAATGAAATGAAATGAAATGAAATGAAATGAAATGAAATGAAATGAAATGAAATGAAATGAAATGAAATGAAATGAAATGAAATGAAATGAAATGAAATGAAATGAAATGAAATGAAATGAAATGAAATGAAATGAAATGAAATGAAATGAAATGAAATGAAATGAAATGAAATGAAATGAAATGAAATGAAATGAAATGAAATGAAATGAAATGAAATGAAATGAAATGAAATGAAATGAAATGAAATGAAATGAAATGAAATGAAATGAAATGAAATGAAATGAAATGAAATGAAATGAAATGAAATGAAATGAAATGAAATGAAATGAAATGAAATGAAATGAAATGAAATGAAATGAAATGAAATGAAATGAAATGAAATGAAATGAAATGAAATGAAATGAAATGAAATGAAATGAAATGAAATGAAATGAAATGAAATGAAATGAAATGAAATGAAATGAAATGAAATGAAATGAAATGAAATGAAATGAAATGAAATGAAATGAAATGAAATGAAATGAAATGAAAGAAATTCGGATAATTGTGACGAACTCCGGATTATTGTGAAGAACTTCGGATAGTGACGTGCTAAATTCGGATAATTGTGACGAACTTCGGATAGTGCTGTGACAAACTTCGGATAGTGACGTGACGAACTTCGGATTATGACGTGACGATTTTCGGATTGTTGTAACGAACTTCGGATTATTGTGACGAACTCCGGATTGTGACGTGACGAACTTTTGATAGTGTCGTGACGAACTCCGGATTATTGTGACGAAATTCAGAGAGTGACGTGACGAAAATCGGATTGTTGTGACGAACTTCGGATAATGATGTGACGCACTTCGGATTATTGTGACGAACTTCAGACAGTGACGTGCCGAAATTTGGATAATTGTGACGAACTTCGAATTATTGTGACGAACTTCAGATAGTGACGTTACGAAATTCGGATAATTGTGACGGACTTCGGATTATGACGTGACGAACTTCGGATTATTGTGACGAACTTCGAATTATTGTGACAAACTTCGGATAGTGACTGTACGGAATTCGGATAATTGTGACGGATTTCGGATTATTGTGACGAACTTCGGATAACGGCGTGACGAAATTTGGATTATTGTGACGAAATTCGGAAAGCGGCGTGATGTCATTCGGATAATTGTGACGAACTTCGGATTATTGTGAAGAACTTCAGATAGTGATTGTACGGAATTCGGAAAATTGTGACGGACTTCAGATTATGACGTGACGAACTTCGGATTATTGTGACGAACTTCAGATAGTGACCTGCCGAAATTCGGATTATTGTGACGAACTACAGATAGTGACGTGCCGAAATTCGGATAATTGTGACGAACTTCGGATAGTGACAATACGAAATTCGGATAATTGTGACGGATTTCGGATTATTGTGACGAACTTCGGATAACGACGTGACGAAATGTGGATAATTGTGACGAAATTCGGAAAGCGGCGTGATGAAATTCGGATAATTGTGACGAAATTCGGATAGTGACATGACGAACTTCAGATTATGACGTGACGAACTTTGGAATAATGTGATGAACTTCGGATAGTGACGTGACGAAATTCGGATAATTGTGACGAACTTCGGATTATGACGTGACGAACTTCAGATTATTGTGACGAATTTCGGATAATGATGTAACGAACTTCGAAATGAAATGAAATGAAATGAAATGAAATGAAATGTTATGTAATGAAGTGAAATGAAATGTAATGTTAAGTAATGTAATGTTATGTTATGTAATGGTTATAACAACATGTAATTGTGACGAACTCCGGATAGTGACGTCACCAAATTCGGATAATTAAGACGAACTTTGGATTATTGTGACGAAGTTCGGAAAGTGACGTAACGAAGTTTGAATAATTGTGACGAAATTCGGATAGTGACGTGACGATTTTTGGATTCTTGAGGCGAACTTCGGATAGTGACGTGACGAACTTCGGATAGTGCTGTGGCGAACTTCAGATGATTGTGACGAACTTCGGATTATTGTGACGAACTTCGGTTAGTGACGTGACGAACTTCGAAATGAAATAAAGTAAAATGAAATGAAATGAAATGAAATGAAATGAAATGAAATGAAATGAAATGAAATGAAATGAAATGAAATGAAATGAAATGAAATGAAATGAAATGAAATGAAATGAAATGAAATGAAATGAAATGAAATGAAATGAAATGAAATGAAATGAAATGAAATGAAATGAAATGAAATGAAATGAAATGAAATGAAATGAAATGAAATGAAATGAAATGAAATGAAATGAAATGAAATGAAATGAAATGAAATGAAATGTAATGTAATGAAATGAAATGAAATGAAATGAAATGAAATGAAATGAAATGAAATGAAATGAAATGAAATGAAATGAAATGAAATGAAATGAAATGAAATGAAATGAAATGAAATGAAATGAAATGAAATGAAATGAAATGAAATGAAATGAAATGAAATGAAATGAAATGAAATGAAATGAAATGAAATGAAATGAAATGAAATGAAATGAAATGAAATGAAATGAAATGAAATGAAATGAAATGAAATGAAATGAAATGAAATGAAATGAAATGAAATGAAATGAAATGAAATGAAATGAAATGAAATGAAATGAAATGAAATGAAATGAAATGAAATGAAATGAAATGAAATGAAATGAAATGAAATGAAATGAAATGAAATGAAATGAAATGAAATGAAATGAAATGAAATGAAATGAAATGAAATGAAATGAAATGAAATGAAATGAAATGAAATGAAATGAAATGAAATGAAATGAAATGAAATGAAATGAAATGAAATGAAATGAAATGAAATGAAATGAAATGAAATGAAATGAAATGAAATGAAATGAAATGAAATGAAATGAAATGAAATGAAATGAAATGAAATGAAATGAAATGAAATGAAATGAAATGAAATGAAATGAAATGAAATGAAATGAAATGAAATGAAATGAAATGAAATGAAACGAAATTAAAGAAATTCGGATAATTGTGACGACCTCCGGATTATTGTGAAGAACTTCGGATAGTGACGTGCTAAATTCGGATAATTGTGACGAACTTCGGATAGTGACGTGACGAACTTCGGATTATGACGTGACGATTTTCGGATTGTTGTAACGAACTTCGGATTATTCTGACGAACTCCGGATTGTGACGTGACGAACTTTTGATAGTGACGTGACGAACTCCGGATTATTGTGACGAAATTCAGAGAGTGACGTGACAAAAATCGGATTGTTGTGACGAACTTCGGATAATGATGTGACGAACTTCGGATTATTGTGACGAACTTCAGATAGTGACGTGCCGAAATTCGGATAATTGTGACGAACTTCGAATTATTGTGACGAACTTCGGATAGTGACTGTACGGAATTCGGATAATTGTGACGGATTTCGGATTATTGTGACGAACTTCGGATAACGGCGTGACGAAATTTGGATTATTGTGACGAAATTCGGAAAGCGGCGTGATGTAATTCGGATAATTGTAACGAACTTCGGATTATTGTGAAGAACTTCAGATAGTGACTGTACGGAATTCGGATAATTGTGACGGACTTCAGATTATGACGTGACGAACTTCGGATTATTGTGACGAACTTCAGATAGTGACCTGCCGAAATTCGGATAATTGCGACGAACTTCGGATTATTGTGACGAACTACAGATAGTGACGTGCCGAAATTCGGATAATTGTGACGAACTTCGGATAGTGACAATACGAAATTCGGATAATTGTGACGGTTTTCGGATTATTGTGACGAACTTCGGATAACGACGTGACGAAATGTGGATAATTGTGACGAAATTCGGAAAGCGGCGTGATGAAATTCGGATAATTGTGACGAAATTCGGATAGTGACATGACGAACTTCGGATTATGACGTGACGAACTTTGGAATAATGTGATGAACTTCGGATAGTGACGTGACGAAATTCGGATAATTGTGACGAACTTCGGATTATGACGTGACGAACTTCAGATTATTGTGAAGAATTTCGGATAATGATGTAACGAACTTCGAAATGAAATGAAATGAAATGAAATGAAATGTTATGTAATGAAGTGAAATGAAATGTAATGTTAAGTAATGTAATGTTATGTTATGTAATGGTTATAACAACATGTAATTGTGACGAACTCCGGACAGTGACGTCACAAAATTTGGATAATTAAGACGAACTTCGGATTATTGTGACGAAGTTCGGATATTCACGTGACGAACTTCGGATTATGACATGACGAACTTCGGATTATTGTGACAAACTTTGGATAGTGACGTGACGAACTTCGGATTATTGTGACAAACTTCGGATAATGACGTGACGAACTTCGGATTATTGTGACGAACTCCGGATTGTGACGTGACGAAATTCGGATAATTAAGACGAACTTCGGATTATAGTGACGAAGTTCGGAAAGTGACGTGACGAAGTTTGAATTATTGTGAAAAAATTCAGATAGTGACGGGACGATTTTTGGATTCTTGAGACGAACTTCAGATAGTAACGTGACGAACTTCGGATAGTGCTGTGCTGTGACGAACTTCGGATGATTGTGACGAACTTCGAATTATTGTGACGAACTTCGGTTAGTGACGTGACGAACTTCGGATGATTGTGACGAACTTTGGATTATTGTGACGAACTTCGGTTAGTGACGTGACGAACTTCGGATATTTGTGACGAAATTGGGATAGTGAAGTGACGAAATTCGGACGAGAAAAACTTCGGATAGTGACGTGACGAACTTCGGATTATGACGTGACGAACTTCGGATCGTTGTGACGAACTTCGGATAGTAACGTGACGAACTTCGGATTATTGTAACGAACTTCGGATAGTGACGTAACAAACTTCGGATAATTGTGACGAACTCCGGATAGTGACGTCACCAAATTCGGATAATTAAGACGAACTTTGGATTATTGTGACGAAGTTCGGAAAGTGACGTAACGAAGTTTGAATAATTGTGACGAAATTCGGATAGTGACGTGACGATTTTTGGATTCTTGAGACGAACTTCGGATAGTGACGTGACGAACTTCGGATAGTGCTGTGGCGAACTTCAGATGATTGTGACGATTTTCGGATTATTGTGACGAACTTCGGTTAGTGACGTGACGAACTTCGAAATGAAATAAAGTAAAATGAAATGAAATGAAATGAAATGAAATGAAATGAAATGAAATGAAATGAAATGAAATGAAATGAAATGAAATGAAATGAAATGAAATGAAATGAAATGAAATGAAATGAAATGAAATGAAATGAAATGAAATGAAATGAAATGAAATGAAATGAAATGAAATGAAATGAAATGAAATGAAATGAAATGAAATGAAATGAAATGAAATGAAATGAAATGAAATGAAATGAAATGAAATGAAATGAAATGAAATGAAATGAAATGAAATGAAATGAAATGAAATGAAATGAAATGAAATGAAATGAAATGAAATGAAATGAAATGAAATGAAATGAAATGAAATGAAATGAAATGAAATGAAATGAAATGAAATGAAATGAAATGAAATGAAATGAAATGAAATGAAATGAAATGAAATGAAATGAAATGAAATGAAATGAAATGAAATGAAATGAAATGAAATGAAATGAAATGAAATGAAATGAAATGAAATGAAATGAAATGAAATGAAATGAAATGAAATGAAATGAAATGAAATGAAATGAAATGAAATGAAATGAAATGAAATGAAATGAAATGAAATGAAATGAAATGAAATGAAATGAAATGAAATGAAATGAAATGAAACGAAATTAAAGAAATTCGGATAATTGTGACGACCTCCGGATTATTGTGAAGAACTTCGGATAGTGACGTGCTAAATTCGGATAATTGTGACGAACTTCGGATAGTGCTGTGACAAACTTCGGATAGTGACGTGACGAACTTTGGATTATGACGTGATGATTTTCGGATTGTTGTGACGAACTTCGGATTGTGACGTGACGAACTTTTGATAGTGACGTGACGATTTCCAGATTATTGTGACGAAATTCAGAGAGTGACGTGACGAAAATCGGATAATTGTGACGAACTTCGGATAGTGCTGTGACAAACTTCGGATAGTGACGTGACGAACTTCGGATTATGACGTGACGATTTTCGGATTGTTGTGACGAACTTCGGATTATTGTGACAAACTCCGGATTGTGACGTGACGAACTTTTGATAGTGACGTGACGAACTCCGGATTATTGTGACGAAATTCAGGGAGTGACGTGACGAAAATCGGATTGTTGTGACGAACTTCGGATAATGATGTGACGAACTTCGGATTATTGTGACGAACTTCAGATAGTGACGTGCCGAAATTCGGATAATTGTGACGAACTTCGAATTATTGTGACGAACTTCAGATAGTGACGTTACGAAATTCGGATAATTGTGACGGACTTCGGATTATGACGTGACGAACTTCGGATTATTGTGACGAACTTCAGATAGTGACGTGCCGAAATTCGGATAATTGTGACGAACTTCGGATTATTGTTATGAACTTCGGATAGTGACGTGACAAACTTCGGCATTATTGTGACGAACTTCGGATAGTGACGTGACGATTTTCGGATCATGACGTGACGAACTTCGTTTTATGCTGTGACGAATTTCGGATAATGCCGTTACGAACTTTTGATCATGACTAGGATGGCAACGCTTGACAAGTAAAACCTAAGATACAGATCTGGTGACAGGTTAACTCAGAGTTAGGTTAGCTCAGAGTTAGGTTAGCTCAGAGTTAGGTTAGCTCAGAGTTAGGTTAGCTCAGAGTTAGGTTAGCTCAGAGTTAGGTTAGGTTAGGTTAGGTTAGGTTAGGTTAGGTTAGGTTAGGTTTTTTTTTTTTTTTTTTTTTTTTTTTTTTTTTTTTTTTTTTTTTTTTAGGTTGACAGGAGTGGGAAATCCTCATGGACGCCCACACTGACCCACTAGGAGTCAGTCTGGGCAGTGCCGGACTCTTACCGGCTAAAACCCACTCCTGCCTTTGCTATAGGTGTCCTCTGACATGATCAGAGCCCTTGTGTTCCGTTTTGTCGTTTTTATCAATAGTTTTTGTTTGTTGTGGAGAGGTGCGGTTGCATGTTTTTGTTTTCATTTTTTTTGTAGTACCTTCCATACATCTTTATTTAATGTGGTTCAATTTTCTATAGTTCAATAATTATGTTTTAGTTTTTCTACTTTTAATTTACCTAATTTGAGGCAGTTTTTTATTTAATTTCAGTTTGTATGACTATTCTACAATGTTTTGAAGTGCTTATAAATATCTCCGGTTTCTTTTTAATGGCATTTGTTGAATATACTTATTATATCCTGAATGTCATTATAACCAATTATTTATAATTAGACTTACATAAACAGATAGCACACTTACTCGATTATTTGACGTTTGGTAACTTTTGTCTCTATTTAACCACTTTTCTGTTTTTATTATTCTACTTCGTAAGTTAACTAACAATTTAATTTTTTATGATTTTGTTTAGCAGAATTTTTATAAAAAAACGACATTTGGGGTATGTTTAAGTGGCTGGTTTATAGGGTTTGGAGCTTTTCACCAGAGAAGAATGTGTCGTGGCTTTAGTGGATTAATCATTGTCTTGCGATAACTGCGATGGTCACCATCTCAGGCCGGCAAGCCTTGATGCTGAACTTCCTTAGTTTTGAACCCACGACACCTTAGCAGTATGCCACACTAGACCTGGCTAGGCTGTCCCACTTCGCACGCATTGGGCAGTCACTACTGAACGCGCTGTGGTCGCATCTGCTACCTTTTGCCACGTTGCAGTTGCGGCACACTGGAGCAGTGCCTGCTGCATGTGCTGGGCAATCGGCTCGCAGATGCGGGTCCCCGCAGTGACTGCACAATGGCACGGTGTCCTGGCAGTGCTTCTTGCCATGCCCATACCCTAGGCAGATGGAGCATTGGACCAACGGCGATTGGTCGGCTACTCGTAACCTCTGCAGGTCCACGTGCACCCGACCCGCCGCCGTCAGCCTCTGCCAGACTTGGGGCGACACCTGCAGGACGATGTGGCCCATGTGTGGGTTTCTGGTACGACGGCGGTACTTTACCGCCATCCTCAGATCCTCCGTGGCCACGTCTTCCAGCAGGTGGGCATTCTGCACCTTTAGGGCCTGGACAACCTCGCCATCCGTGTGGCAGGAAAGGACGTCCTTGAGGATGATGAGGGGGTCTTTATTGACTACCTCCTCAACCCGGAGACCTACTGACTTCCGGATCCTTTCCTTTACTGCCGCCATCTCTTCTCTGGTGTTAAAACCCACGATAACCTTTTGGTCCCTCGCCTTACGCAGCCGCTCCACCTTTGTGCCCTCGACTGTGGCATTGACCGCTACGCGAAGTTTTCCTATGACCTCTTCACTAGTGTCCATTTGATCAGCAGATGAAACGACTACTGAGTGAAGAGGCCTGTGCGGAAGCTGTCTCGGTGCGGCTGCCACTTCGGCAAAGGTTGGTCTTTGGCTTGCAGTGCAGCGAGGGGCCTCCGTCAGTTGTTCCGACAGTGCGCGCGTTTGCTGCTGGCAGTCCTGCAGTGCCTGGTTGTTCAAATGGAGGCTGTCGACCAGCTGCTTCACGAGCACTGTCGGGACCTCTACGGTATTCTTGGGCTCTAATGTTGGTTCCGTTTTTCCTGTAGTGGCACCCCTTGCCTTCTCGGCCTCCTTCACCAGCTCGTAGAGACGGCTTATCGCGGCAAGTACCTCCGTTTTAATCTCGGTTTTGAGGTTTCGAGAGTTGCCCAAATGAAGCTTAGCTTTATTTAGGCAAGCTCTCGCCTCCGCGGTGAGACTGGGGTACTTGCTTTTGGTCTCCGTTTTTTGAAGGGGTCCAACGGCTTCCGTGGAGGTTCGGCGCGCTTCTATGGGAATAGAGGCTTTTTGCGTGATGGATTGGGCTAGATCACGCTTAGCAGGGGGTATGATCGTTTCTGCCTTCCCGGCCTCCCATTCCCCGATGCTGCGCCTCACGCTGGAGAGTAAAGGCTCTGCCCTCTCAACCGGTCTCGGTGAGCCATCGGTACCCTGCGAGCTGTCGACGTTCTTGGCGGGTGTGCGGAACATTGTAATGTGGGGTGCTTATTTGGTCAGAGGACACAAGCGATGTCAGAACCAATCCCTGTAAAGGGGGGATCGACCTGAGGTAATGGGCAATAGGACCCAAAATAGGACAATACAAACAAAACTGAATCCCTGTAAAGGGGGGATCAGAGTATATTTAAAATATTAGATATAATACCGTCAATAAAACAATAGTTTACGTCAAAAAACTTATAGTCTTACAAAAAGTGTAGACGGGTCTATTGGTGTCAATTAAAATTTTTTAAAAAGTATAAAATAGCTGTTTAAAAACGCGTGATCTCAAAAATTTCCAGATTTCCTAAAAGAGGATTGCCGAAAGAACATAAATTAAAAATAAAAAATTTTTCGCCAAAAGTTTGTGTTCACCTACCTTACCGCTATAGGGTGGGTGGGAGGGCAAAATTTTGAAATTTTTTGTTAGCTAGAAGCACGCGCGAGGTGTCAAAAGACGCGTCTCGGCGCGGGCTATCCAACCGATGAAAAACACTTACTGTCGCCAGAAGAAAAAAATTGAGTTTTCGTCAAAAAACGTGTTTTTTACAGGAAAAATTTTGAAAATGGCCGAAATTTACACCAAACCAGAACTCCGGGTCGCGGAACGAGCACCAGAATGAAGGTAAGGTAGGTTAGTGTCAATTTTGATTTTTTAGTAAATTATTTAACGAGTGGATTTTGAATTAATAATTAATTTAATAAAAACTTTTTGTAAAATTTTACAAGTGTCTGTAAATGAAAACTTTTTCGCGTTTTTGTCAATTTAACTTAGTCAATACGATAGGGGGTGGCTATTTAGGAATTGTCGCGCTGAAAACAGCTTCAAAATGCGCCCCTTGGTTATCGAGTAATTACAATGTATGCAATTGACTACGGGGTATAGGTAGATTTTGTTAGCCGTATAAATTAAAATGACAAAGATTTTTGAGTTTTTTGGTAGCTAGAAGCACGCGCGAGGTGTCAAAAGACGCGTCTCGGCGCGGGCTATCCAACCGATGAAAAACACTTACTGTCGCCAGAAGAAAAAAATTGAGTTTTCGTCAAAAAACGTGTTTTTTACAGGAAAAATTTTGAAAATGGCCGAAATTTACACCAAACCAGAACTCCGGGTCGCGGAACGAGCACCAGAATGAAGGTAAGGTAGGTTAGTGTCAATTTTGATTTTTTAGTAAATTATTTAACGAGTGGATTTTGAATTAATAATTAATTTAATAAAAACTTTTTGTAAAATTTTACAAGTGTCTGTAAATGAAAACTTTTTCGCGTTTTTGTCAATTTAACTTAGTCAATACGATAGGGGGTGGCTATTTAGGAATTGTCGCGCTGAAAACAGCTTCAAAATGCGCCCCTTGGTTATCGAGTAATTACAATGTATGCAATTGACTACGGGGTATAGGTAGATTTTGTTAGCCGTATAAATTAAAGTGACTACGATTTTTGAGTTTTCTGGTAGCTAGAAGCACGCGCGAGGTGTCAAAAGACGCGTCTCGGCGCGGGCTATCCAACCGATGAAAAACACTTACTGTCGCCAGAAGAAAAAAATTGAGTTTTCGTCAAAAAACGTGTTTTTTACAGGAAAAATTTTGAAAATGGCCGAAATTTACACCAAACCAGAACTCCGGGTCGCGGAACGAGCACCAGAATGAAGGTAAGGTAGGTTAGTGTCAATTTTGATTTTTTAACCCCCGACGCAAAAAGAGGGGTGTTATAAGTTTCACCGCTATGTGTGTGTGTCTGTCTGTCTGTCTGTCTGTCTGTCTGTGGCACCGTAGCGCCCAAACGGGTGAACCGATTTAGATGCGGTTTTTTTTATTTGAAAGCATGGTTTTTTGCGATGGTTCTTAGACATAATTCATCAAAATCGGTTCAGCCGTTTCAAGGTCATCAGCTCTTTTGTGTTAGCTACCGAGGCTATTTTAGACGTGTATGGGTATTAACTTTACTTACAAACATATGTGTGTCTTAAAATTTCAAACACCCATGTGTGTAATATTAATAAGCAACATTATGGTGTATTTGGTCTGATGCAGCCAGGATATCTAGCAGACTAATACACTCTTGGGGAAATAACAGCAGATATGTCGTGTTTGGATTCATTTTAACCTGCATTTGATTCTGCACACAATGCACTGATGGCAACTGGGTGAGCTGATGCTGCAGCCAGGCTGTCCAGCACACCAGTAGGTAGACTCTTGACAAAATAATAGCAGATATGTCATGTTTGGATTCATTTCAACCAGCATTTGATTCTGCACACAATACCCTGGTGGCAACAGGATGAGCTGATGCTGCAGCCAGACTATCCAGCACACCAGTAGGTAGACTCTTGACAAAGTAATAGCAGATATGTCGTGTTTGGATTCATTTCAACCAGCATTTGATTCTAAACACAATGCACTGATAGCAACAGGATGAGCTGATGCTGCAGCCAAGCTATCCTGCACACCAGTAGGTAGACTCTTGACAAAATAATAGCAGATATGTCGTGTTTGGATTCGTTTTAACCAGCATTTGACTCTACATACATTGCTCTGAAAAATTCTCATAACTGTAAACTCTATAAAACAAAATTAATGCGTTTAAAAATTATAAAATAAAAATTAAATTTAAAATTTAAAAAACCCCCACCGCAAAAAAGTAAAACATTTAAAAAGTTAAAAATAACACTTTAGCCATGAAATTTTACGAAACGTCGGGGTACCGTTAAAATAAGTACCTACATACCTACAAGTCCTAGGAACATTCTTTACTTAAGCGGTACCCCGACGTGAAGTAAAATTTCATGGCTAAAGTGTTATTTTTAACTTTTTAAATGTTTTACTTTTTTGCGGTGGGGGTTTTTTAAATTTTAAATTTAATTTTTTAGTAAATTATTTAACGAGTGGATTTTGAATTAATAATTAATTTAATAAAAACTTTTTGTAAAATTTTACAAGTGTCTGTAAATGAAAACTTTTTCGCGTTTTTGTCAATTTAACTTAGTCAATACGATAGGGGGTGGCTATTTAGGAATTGTCGCGCTGAAAACAGCTTCAAAATGCGCCCCTTGGTTATCGAGTAATTACAATGTATGCAATTGACTACGGGGTATAGGTAGATTTTGTTAGCCGTATAAATTAAAGTGACTACGATTTTTGAGTTTTCTGGTAGCTAGAAGCACGCGCGAGGTGTCAAAAGACGCGTCTCGGCGCGGGCTATCCAACCGATGAAAAACACTTACTGTCGCAAGAAGAAAAATTTTGAGTTTTCGTCAAAAAACGTGTTTTTTACAGGAAGAATTTTGAAAATGGCCGAAATTTACACCAAACCAGAACTCCGGGTCGCGGAACGAGCACCAGAATGAAGGTAAGGTAGGTTAGTGTCAATTTTGATTTTTTAGTAAATTATTTAACGAGTGGATTTTGAATTAATAATTAATTTAATAAAAACTTTTTGTAAAATTTTATAAGTGTCTGTAAATGAAAACTTTTTCGCGTTTTTGTCAATTTAACTTAGTCAATACGATAGGGGGTGGCTATTTAGGAATTGTCGCGCTGAAAACAGCTTCAAAATGCGCCCCTTGGTTATCGAGTAATTACAATGTATGCAATTGACTACGGGGTATAGGTAGATTTTGTTAGCCGTATAAATTAAAGTGACTACGATTTTTGAGTTTTCTGGTAGCTAGAAGCACGCGCGAGGTGTCAAAAGACGCGTCTCGGCGCGGGCTATCCGACCAATGAAAAACACTTACTGTCGCAAGAAGAAAAATTTTGAGTTTTCGTCAAAAAACGTGTTTTTTACAGGAAAAATTTTGAAAATGGCCGAAATTTACACCAAACCAGAACTCCGGGTCGCGGAACGAGCACCAGAATGAGGGTAAGGTAGGTTAGTGTCAATTTTGATTTTTTAATAAATTATTAAACGAGTGGATTTTAAAATAATAATTAATTCAATAAAAACTTTTTGTAAAATTTTACAAGTGTCTGTAAAGGAAAAATTTTTCGCGTTTTTGTCAATTTAACTTAGTCAATATGGTAGGGGGTGGCTATTTAGGAATTGTCGTGCTGAAAACAGCTTCAAAATGCGCCCCTTGGTTATCGAGTAATTACAATGTTTGCAATTGACTACGGGGTATAGGTAGATTTTCTTAGCCGTATAAATTAAAATGACAAAGATTTTTGAGTTTTTTGGTAGCTAGAAGCACGCGCGAGGTGTCAAAAGACGCGTCTCGGCGCGGGCTATCCGACCAATGAAAAACACTTACTGTCGCAAGAAGAAAAATTTTGAGTTTTCGTCAAAAAACGTGTTTTTTACAGGAAAAATTTTGAAAATGGCCGAATTTTACACCAAACCAGAACTCCGGGTCGCGGAACGAGCACCAGAATGAGGGTAAGGTAGGTTAGTGTCAATTTTGATTTTTTAATAAATTATTAAACGAGTGGATTTTAAAATAATAATTAATTCAATAAAAACTTTTTGTAAAATTTTACAAGTGTCTGTAAAGGAAAAATTTTTCGCGTTTTTGTCAATTTAACTTAGTCAATATGGTAGGGGGTGGCTATTTAGGAATTGTCGTGCTGAAAACAGCTTCAAAATGCGCCCCTTGGTTATCGAGTAATTACAATGTTTGCAATTGACTACGGGGTATAGGTAGATTTTCTTAGCCGTATAAATTAAAATGACAAAGATTTTTGAGTTTTTTGGTAGCTAGAAGCACGCGCGAGGTGTCAAAAGACGCGTCTCGGCGCGGGCTATCCGACCAATGAAAAACACTTACTGTCGCAAGAAGAAAAATTTTGAGTTTTCGTCAAAAAACGTGTTTTTTACAGGAAAAATTTTGAAAATGGCCGAATTTTACACCAAACCAGAACTCCGGGTCGCGGAACGAGCACCAGAATGAGGGTAAGGTAGGTTAGTGTCAATTTTGATTTTTTAATAAATTATTAAACGAGTGGATTTTAAAATAATAATTAATTCAATAAAAACTTTTTGTAAAATTTTACAAGTGTCTGTAAATGAAAACTTTTTCGCGTTTTTGTCAATTTAACTTAGTCAATATGGTAGGGGGTGGCTATTTAGGAATTGTCGTGCTGAAAACAGCTTCAAAATGCGCCCCTTGGTTATCGAGTAATTACAATGTTTGCAATTGACTACGGGGTATAGGTAGATTTTCTTAGCCGTATAAATTAAAATGACAAAGATTTTTGAGTTTTTTGGTAGCTAGAAGCACGCGCGAGGTGTCAAAAGACGCGTCTCGGCGCGGGCTATCCGACCAATGAAAAACACTTACTGTCGCAAGAAGAAAAATTTTGAGTTTTCGTCAAAAAACGTGTTTTTTACAGGAAAAATTTTGAAAATGGCCGAATTTTACACCAAACCAGAACTCCGGGTCGCGGAACGAGCACCAGAATGAAGGTAAGGTAGGTTAGTGTCAATTTTGATTTTTTAGTAAATTATTTAACGAGTGGATTTTGAATTAATAATTAATTTAATAAAAACTTTTTGTAAAATTTTACAAGTGTCTGTAAATGAAAACTTTTTCGCGTTTTTGTCAATTTAACTTAGTCAATACGATAGGGGGTGGCTATTTAGGAATTGTCGCGCTGAAAACAGCTTCAAAATGCGCCCCTTGGTTATCGAGTAATTACAATGTATGCAATTGACTACGGGGTATAGGTAGATTTTGTTAGCCGTATAAATTAAAGTGACTACGATTTTTGAGTTTTCTGGTAGCTAGAAGCACGCGCGAGGTGTCAAAAGACGCGTCTCGGCGCGGGCTATCCAACCGATGAAAAACACTTACTGTCGCCAGAAGAAAAAAATTGAGTTTTCGTCAAAAAACGTGTTTTTTACAGGAAAAATTTTGAAAATGGCCGAAATTTACACCAAACCAGAACTCCGGGTCGCGGAACGAGCACCAGAATGAAGGTAAGGTAGGTTAGTGTCAATTTTGATTTTTTAACCCCCGACGCAAAAAGAGGGGTGTTATAAGTTTCACCGCTATGTGTGTGTGTCTGTCTGTCTGTCTGTCTGTCTGTCTGTGGCACCGTAGCGCCCAAACGGGTGAACCGATTTAGATGCGGTTTTTTTTATTTGAAAGCATGGTTTTTTGCGATGGTTCTTAGACATAATTCATCAAAATCGGTTCAGCCGTTTCAAGGTCATCAGCTCTTTTGTGTTAGCTACCGAGGCTATTTTAGACGTGTATGGGTATTAACTTTACTTACAAACATATGTGTGTCTTAAAATTTCAAACACCCATGTGTGTAATATTAATAAGCAACATTATGGTGTATTTGGTCTGATGCAGCCAGGATATCTAGCAGACTAATACACTCTTGGGGAAATAACAGCAGATATGTCGTGTTTGGATTCATTTTAACCTGCATTTGATTCTGCACACAATGCACTGATGGCAACTGGGTGAGCTGATGCTGCAGCCAGGCTGTCCAGCACACCAGTAGGTAGACTCTTGACAAAATAATAGCAGATATGTCATGTTTGGATTCATTTCAACCAGCATTTGATTCTGCACACAATACCCTGGTGGCAACAGGATGAGCTGATGCTGCAGCCAGACTATCCAGCACACCAGTAGGTAGACTCTTGACAAAGTAATAGCAGATATGTCGTGTTTGGATTCATTTCAACCAGCATTTGATTCTAAACACAATGCACTGATAGCAACAGGATGAGCTGATGCTGCAGCCAAGCTATCCTGCACACCAGTAGGTAGACTCTTGACAAAATAATAGCAGATATGTCGTGTTTGGATTCGTTTTAACCAGCATTTGACTCTACATACATTGCTCTGAAAAATTCTCATAACTGTAAACTCTATAAAACAAAATTAATGCGTTTAAAAATTATAAAATAAAAATTAAATTTAAAATTTAAAAAACCCCCACCGCAAAAAAGTAAAACATTTAAAAAGTTAAAAATAACACTTTAGCCATGAAATTTTACGAAACGTCGGGGTACCGTTAAAATAAGTACCTACATACCTACAAGTCCTAGGAACATTCTTTACTTAAGCGGTACCCCGACGTGAAGTAAAATTTCATGGCTAAAGTGTTATTTTTAACTTTTTAAATGTTTTACTTTTTTGCGGTGGGGGTTTTTTAAATTTTAAATTTAATTTTTTAGTAAATTATTTAACGAGTGGATTTTGAATTAATAATTAATTTAATAAAAACTTTTTGTAAAATTTTACAAGTGTCTGTAAATGAAAACTTTTTCGCGTTTTTGTCAATTTAACTTAGTCAATACGATAGGGGGTGGCTATTTAGGAATTGTCGCGCTGAAAACAGCTTCAAAATGCGCCCCTTGGTTATCGAGTAATTACAATGTATGCAATTGACTACGGGGTATAGGTAGATTTTGTTAGCCGTATAAATTAAAGTGACTACGATTTTTGAGTTTTCTGGTAGCTAGAAGCACGCGCGAGGTGTCAAAAGACGCGTCTCGGCGCGGGCTATCCAACCGATGAAAAACACTTACTGTCGCAAGAAGAAAAAATTTGAGTTTTCGTCAAAAAACGTGTTTTTTACAGGAAGAATTTTGAAAATGGCCGAAATTTACACCAAACCAGAACTCCGGGTCGCGGAACGAGCACCAGAATGAAGGTAAGGTAGGTTAGTGTCAATTTTGATTTTTTAGTAAATTATTTAACGAGTGGATTTTGAATTAATAATTAATTTAATAAAAACTTTTTGTAAAATTTTATAAGTGTCTGTAAATGAAAACTTTTTCGCGTTTTTGTCAATTTAACTTAGTCAATACGATAGGGGGTGGCTATTTAGGAATTGTCGCGCTGAAAACAGCTTCAAAATGCGCCCCTTGGTTATCGAGTAATTACAATGTATGCAATTGACTACGGGGTATAGGTAGATTTTGTTAGCCGTATAAATTAAAGTGACTACGATTTTTGAGTTTTCTGGTAGCTAGAAGCACGCGCGAGGTGTCAAAAGACGCGTCTCGGCGCGGGCTATCCGACCAATGAAAAACACTTACTGTCGCAAGAAGAAAAATTTTGAGTTTTCGTCAAAAAACGTGTTTTTTACAGGAAAAATTTTGAAAATGGCCGAATTTTACACCAAACCAGAACTCCGGGTCGCGGAACGAGCACCAGAATGAGGGTAAGGTAGGTTAGTGTCAATTTTGATTTTTTAATAAATTATTAAACGAGTGGATTTTAAAATAATAATTAATTCAATAAAAACTTTTTGTAAAATTTTACAAGTGTCTGTAAAGGAAAAATTTTTCGCGTTTTTGTCAATTTAACTTAGTCAATATGGTAGGGGGTGGCTATTTAGGAATTGTCGTGCTGAAAACAGCTTCAAAATGCGCCCCTTGGTTATCGAGTAATTACAATGTTTGCAATTGACTACGGGGTATAGGTAGATTTTCTTAGCCGTATAAATTAAAATGACAAAGATTTTTGAGTTTTTTGGTAGCTAGAAGCACGCGCGAGGTGTCAAAAGACGCGTCTCGGCGCGGGCTATCCGACCAATGAAAAACACTTACTGTCGCAAGAAGAAAAATTTTGAGTTTTCGTCAAAAAACGTGTTTTTTACAGGAAAAATTTTGAAAATGGCCGAATTTTACACCAAACCAGAACTCCGGGTCGCGGAACGAGCACCAGAATGAGGGTAAGGTAGGTTAGTGTCAATTTTGATTTTTTAATAAATTATTAAACGAGTGGATTTTAAAATAATAATTAATTCAATAAAAACTTTTTGTAAAATTTTACAAGTGTCTGTAAAGGAAAAATTTTTCGCGTTTTTGTCAATTTAACTTAGTCAATATGGTAGGGGGTGGCTATTTAGGAATTGTCGTGCTGAAAACAGCTTCAAAATGCGCCCCTTGGTTATCGAGTAATTACAATGTTTGCAATTGACTACGGGGTATAGGTAGATTTTCTTAGCCGTATAAATTAAAATGACAAAGATTTTTGAGTTTTTTGGTAGCTAGAAGCACGCGCGAGGTGTCAAAAGACGCGTCTCGGCGCGGGCTATCCGACCAATGAAAAACACTTACTGTCGCCAGAAGAAAAATTTTGAGTTTTCGTCAAAAAACGTGTTTTTTACAGGAAAAATTTTGAAAATGGCCGAATTTTACACCAAACCAGAACTCCGGGTCGCGGAACGAGCACCAGAATGAGGGTAAGGTAGGTTAGTGTCAATTTTGATTTTTTAATAAATTATTAAACGAGTGGATTTTAAAATAATAATTAATTCAATAAAAACTTTTTGTAAAATTTTACAAGTGTCTGTAAAGGAAAAATTTTTCGCGTTTTTGTCAATTTAACTTAGTCAATATGGTAGGGGGTGGCTATTTAGGAATTGTCGTGCTGAAAACAGCTTCAAAATGCGCCCCTTGGTTATCGAGTAATTACAATGTTTGCAATTGACTACGGGGTATAGGTAGATTTTCTTAGCCGTATAAATTAAAATGACAAAGATTTTTGAGTTTTTTGGTAGCTAGAAGCACGCGCGAGGTGTCAAAAGACGCGTCTCGGCGCGGGCTATCCGACCAATGAAAAACACTTACTGTCGCAAGAAGAAAAATTTTGAGTTTTCGTCAAAAAACGTGTTTTTTACAGGAAAAATTTTGAAAATGGCCGAATTTTACACCAAACCAGAACTCCGGGTCGCGGAACGAGCACCAGAATGAAGGTAAGGTAGGTTAGTGTCAATTTTGATTTTTTAGTAAATTATTTAACGAGTGGATTTTGAATTAATAATTAATTTAATAAAAACTTTTTGTAAAATTTTACAAGTGTCTGTAAATGAAAACTTTTTCGCGTTTTTGTCAATTTAACTTAGTCAATACGATAGGGGGTGGCTATTTAGGAATTGTCGCGCTGAAAACAGCTTCAAAATGCGCCCCTTGGTTATCGAGTAATTACAATGTATGCAATTGACTACGGGGTATAGGTAGATTTTGTTAGCCGTATAAATTAAAGTGACTACGATTTTTGAGTTTTCTGGTAGCTAGAAGCACGCGCGAGGTGTCAAAAGACGCGTCTCGGCGCGGGCTATCCAACCGATGAAAAACACTTACTGTCGCCAGAAGAAAAAAATTGAGTTTTCGTCAAAAAACGTGTTTTTTACAGGAAAAATTTTGAAAATGGCCGAAATTTACACCAAACCAGAACTCCGGGTCGCGGAACGAGCACCAGAATGAAGGTAAGGTAGGTTAGTGTCAATTTTGATTTTTTAACCCCCGACGCAAAAAGAGGGGTGTTATAAGTTTCACCGCTATGTGTGTGTGTCTGTCTGTCTGTCTGTCTGTCTGTCTGTGGCACCGTAGCGCCCAAACGGGTGAACCGATTTAGATGCGGTTTTTTTTATTTGAAAGCATGGTTTTTTGCGATGGTTCTTAGACATAATTCATCAAAATCGGTTCAGCCGTTTCAAGGTCATCAGCTCTTTTGTGTTAGCTACCGAGGCTATTTTAGACGTGTATGGGTATTAACTTTACTTACAAACATATGTGTGTCTTAAAATTTCAAACACCCATGTGTGTAATATTAATAAGCAACATTATGGTGTATTTGGTCTGATGCAGCCAGGATATCTAGCAGACTAATACACTCTTGGGGAAATAACAGCAGATATGTCGTGTTTGGATTCATTTTAACCTGCATTTGATTCTGCACACAATGCACTGATGGCAACTGGGTGAGCTGATGCTGCAGCCAGGCTGTCCAGCACACCAGTAGGTAGACTCTTGACAAAATAATAGCAGATATGTCATGTTTGGATTCATTTCAACCAGCATTTGATTCTGCACACAATACCCTGGTGGCAACAGGATGAGCTGATGCTGCAGCCAGACTATCCAGCACACCAGTAGGTAGACTCTTGACAAAGTAATAGCAGATATGTCGTGTTTGGATTCATTTCAACCAGCATTTGATTCTAAACACAATGCACTGATAGCAACAGGATGAGCTGATGCTGCAGCCAAGCTATCCTGCACACCAGTAGGTAGACTCTTGACAAAATAATAGCAGATATGTCGTGTTTGGATTCGTTTTAACCAGCATTTGACTCTACATACATTGCTCTGAAAAATTCTCATAACTGTAAACTCTATAAAACAAAATTAATGCGTTTAAAAATTATAAAATAAAAATTAAATTTAAAATTTAAAAAACCCCCACCGCAAAAAAGTAAAACATTTAAAAAGTTAAAAATAACACTTTAGCCATGAAATTTTACGAAACGTCGGGGTACCGTTAAAATAAGTACCTACATACCTACAAGTCCTAGGAACATTCTTTACTTAAGCGGTACCCCGACGTGAAGTAAAATTTCATGGCTAAAGTGTTATTTTTAACTTTTTAAATGTTTTACTTTTTTGCGGTGGGGGTTTTTTAAATTTTAAATTTAATTTTTTAGTAAATTATTTAACGAGTGGATTTTGAATTAATAATTAATTTAATAAAAACTTTTTGTAAAATTTTACAAGTGTCTGTAAATGAAAACTTTTTCGCGTTTTTGTCAATTTAACTTAGTCAATACGATAGGGGGTGGCTATTTAGGAATTGTCGCGCTGAAAACAGCTTCAAAATGCGCCCCTTGGTTATCGAGTAATTACAATGTATGCAATTGACTACGGGGTATAGGTAGATTTTGTTAGCCGTATAAATTAAAGTGACTACGATTTTTGAGTTTTCTGGTAGCTAGAAGCACGCGCGAGGTGTCAAAAGACGCGTCTCGGCGCGGGCTATCCAACCGATGAAAAACACTTACTGTCGCAAGAAGAAAAAATTTGAGTTTTCGTCAAAAAACGTGTTTTTTACAGGAAGAATTTTGAAAATGGCCGAAATTTACACCAAACCAGAACTCCGGGTCGCGGAACGAGCACCAGAATGAAGGTAAGGTAGGTTAGTGTCAATTTTGATTTTTTAGTAAATTATTTAACGAGTGGATTTTGAATTAATAATTAATTTAATAAAAACTTTTTGTAAAATTTTATAAGTGTCTGTAAATGAAAACTTTTTCGCGTTTTTGTCAATTTAACTTAGTCAATACGATAGGGGGTGGCTATTTAGGAATTGTCGCGCTGAAAACAGCTTCAAAATGCGCCCCTTGGTTATCGAGTAATTACAATGTATGCAATTGACTACGGGGTATAGGTAGATTTTGTTAGCCGTATAAATTAAAGTGACTACGATTTTTGAGTTTTCTGGTAGCTAGAAGCACGCGCGAGGTGTCAAAAGACGCGTCTCGGCGCGGGCTATCCGACCAATGAAAAACACTTACTGTCGCAAGAAGAAAAATTTTGAGTTTTCGTCAAAAAACGTGTTTTTTACAGGAAAAATTTTGAAAATGGCCGAATTTTACACCAAACCAGAACTCCGGGTCGCGGAACGAGCACCAGAATGAGGGTAAGGTAGGTTAGTGTCAATTTTGATTTTTTAATAAATTATTAAACGAGTGGATTTTAAAATAATAATTAATTCAATAAAAACTTTTTGTAAAATTTTACAAGTGTCTGTAAAGGAAAAATTTTTCGCGTTTTTGTCAATTTAACTTAGTCAATATGGTAGGGGGTGGCTATTTAGGAATTGTCGTGCTGAAAACAGCTTCAAAATGCGCCCCTTGGTTATCGAGTAATTACAATGTTTGCAATTGACTACGGGGTATAGGTAGATTTTCTTAGCCGTATAAATTAAAATGACAAAGATTTTTGAGTTTTTTGGTAGCTAGAAGCACGCGCGAGGTGTCAAAAGACGCGTCTCGGCGCGGGCTATCCGACCAATGAAAAACACTTACTGTCGCAAGAAGAAAAATTTTGAGTTTTCGTCAAAAAACGTGTTTTTTACAGGAAAAATTTTGAAAATGGCCGAATTTTACACCAAACCAGAACTCCGGGTCGCGGAACGAGCACCAGAATGAGGGTAAGGTAGGTTAGTGTCAATTTTGATTTTTTAATAAATTATTAAACGAGTGGATTTTAAAATAATAATTAATTCAATAAAAACTTTTTGTAAAATTTTACAAGTGTCTGTAAAGGAAAAATTTTTCGCGTTTTTGTCAATTTAACTTAGTCAATATGGTAGGGGGTGGCTATTTAGGAATTGTCGTGCTGAAAACAGCTTCAAAATGCGCCCCTTGGTTATCGAGTAATTACAATGTTTGCAATTGACTACGGGGTATAGGTAGATTTTCTTAGCCGTATAAATTAAAATGACAAAGATTTTTGAGTTTTTTGGTAGCTAGAAGCACGCGCGAGGTGTCAAAAGACGCGTCTCGGCGCGGGCTATCCGACCAATGAAAAACACTTACTGTCGCAAGAAGAAAAATTTTGAGTTTTCGTCAAAAAACGTGTTTTTTACAGGAAAAATTTTGAAAATGGCCGAATTTTACACCAAACCAGAACTCCGGGTCGCGGAACGAGCACCAGAATGAGGGTAAGGTAGGTTAGTGTCAATTTTGATTTTTTAATAAATTATTAAACGAGTGGATTTTAAAATAATAATTAATTCAATAAAAACTTTTTGTAAAATTTTACAAGTGTCTGTAAAGGAAAAATTTTTCGCGTTTTTGTCAATTTAACTTAGTCAATATGGTAGGGGGTGGCTATTTAGGAATTGTCGTGCTGAAAACAGCTTCAAAATGCGCCCCTTGGTTATCGAGTAATTACAATGTTTGCAATTGACTACGGGGTATAGGTAGATTTACTTAGCCGTATAAATTAAAATGACAAAGATTTTTGAGTTTTTTGGTAGCTAGAAGCACGCGCGAGGTGTCAAAAGACGCGTCTCGGCGCGGGCTATCCGACCAATGAAAAACACTTACTGTCGCAAGAAGAAAAATTTTGAGTTTTCGTCAAAAAACGTGTTTTTTACAGGAAAAATTTTGAAAATGGCCGAATTTTACACCAAACCAGAACTCCGGGTCGCGGAACGAGCACCAGAATGAAGGTAAGGTAGGTTAGTGTCAATTTTGATTTTTTAGTAAATTATTTAACGAGTGGATTTTGAATTAATAATTAATTTAATAAAAACTTTTTGTAAAATTTTACAAGTGTCTGTAAATGAAAACTTTTTCGCGTTTTTGTCAATTTAACTTAGTCAATACGATAGGGGGTGGCTATTTAGGAATTGTCGCGCTGAAAACAGCTTCAAAATGCGCCCCTTGGTTATCGAGTAATTACAATGTATGCAATTGACTACGGGGTATAGGTAGATTTTGTTAGCCGTATAAATTAAAGTGACTACGATTTTTGAGTTTTCTGGTAGCTAGAAGCACGCGCGAGGTGTCAAAAGACGCGTCTCGGCGCGGGCTATCCAACCGATGAAAAACACTTACTGTCGCCAGAAGAAAAAAATTGAGTTTTCGTCAAAAAACGTGTTTTTTACAGGAAAAATTTTGAAAATGGCCGAAATTTACACCAAACCAGAACTCCGGGTCGCGGAACGAGCACCAGAATGAAGGTAAGGTAGGTTAGTGTCAATTTTGATTTTTTAACCCCCGACGCAAAAAGAGGGGTGTTATAAGTTTCACCGCTATGTGTGTGTGTCTGTCTGTCTGTCTGTCTGTCTGTCTGTGGCACCGTAGCGCCCAAACGGGTGAACCGATTTAGATGCGGTTTTTTTTATTTGAAAGCATGGTTTTTTGCGATGGTTCTTAGACATAATTCATCAAAATCGGTTCAGCCGTTTCAAGGTCATCAGCTCTTTTGTGTTAGCTACCGAGGCTATTTTAGACGTGTATGGGTATTAACTTTACTTACAAACATATGTGTGTCTTAAAATTTCAAACACCCATGTGTGTAATATTAATAAGCAACATTATGGTGTATTTGGTCTGATGCAGCCAGGATATCTAGCAGACTAATACACTCTTGGGGAAATAACAGCAGATATGTCGTGTTTGGATTCATTTTAACCTGCATTTGATTCTGCACACAATGCACTGATGGCAACTGGGTGAGCTGATGCTGCAGCCAGGCTGTCCAGCACACCAGTAGGTAGACTCTTGACAAAATAATAGCAGATATGTCATGTTTGGATTCATTTCAACCAGCATTTGATTCTGCACACAATACCCTGGTGGCAACAGGATGAGCTGATGCTGCAGCCAGACTATCCAGCACACCAGTAGGTAGACTCTTGACAAAGTAATAGCAGATATGTCGTGTTTGGATTCATTTCAACCAGCATTTGATTCTAAACACAATGCACTGATAGCAACAGGATGAGCTGATGCTGCAGCCAAGCTATCCTGCACACCAGTAGGTAGACTCTTGACAAAATAATAGCAGATATGTCGTGTTTGGATTCGTTTTAACCAGCATTTGACTCTACATACATTGCTCTGAAAAATTCTCATAACTGTAAACTCTATAAAACAAAATTAATGCGTTTAAAAATTATAAAATAAAAATTAAATTTAAAATTTAAAAAACCCCCACCGCAAAAAAGTAAAACATTTAAAAAGTTAAAAATAACACTTTAGCCATGAAATTTTACGAAACGTCGGGGTACCGTTAAAATAAGTACCTACATACCTACAAGTCCTAGGAACATTCTTTACTTAAGCGGTACCCCGACGTGAAGTAAAATTTCATGGCTAAAGTGTTATTTTTAACTTTTTAAATGTTTTACTTTTTTGCGGTGGGGGTTTTTTAAATTTTAAATTTAATTTTTTAGTAAATTATTTAACGAGTGGATTTTGAATTAATAATTAATTTAATAAAAACTTTTTGTAAAATTTTACAAGTGTCTGTAAATGAAAACTTTTTCGCGTTTTTGTCAATTTAACTTAGTCAATACGATAGGGGGTGGCTATTTAGGAATTGTCGCGCTGAAAACAGCTTCAAAATGCGCCCCTTGGTTATCGAGTAATTACAATGTATGCAATTGACTACGGGGTATAGGTAGATTTTGTTAGCCGTATAAATTAAAGTGACTACGATTTTTGAGTTTTCTGGTAGCTAGAAGCACGCGCGAGGTGTCAAAAGACGCGTCTCGGCGCGGGCTATCCAACCGATGAAAAACACTTACTGTCGCAAGAAGAAAAAATTTGAGTTTTCGTCAAAAAACGTGTTTTTTACAGGAAGAATTTTGAAAATGGCCGAAATTTACACCAAACCAGAACTCCGGGTCGCGGAACGAGCACCAGAATGAAGGTAAGGTAGGTTAGTGTCAATTTTGATTTTTTAGTAAATTATTTAACGAGTGGATTTTGAATTAATAATTAATTTAATAAAAACTTTTTGTAAAATTTTATAAGTGTCTGTAAATGAAAACTTTTTCGCGTTTTTGTCAATTTAACTTAGTCAATACGATAGGGGGTGGCTATTTAGGAATTGTCGCGCTGAAAACAGCTTCAAAATGCGCCCCTTGGTTATCGAGTAATTACAATGTATGCAATTGACTACGGGGTATAGGTAGATTTTGTTAGCCGTATAAATTAAAGTGACTACGATTTTTGAGTTTTCTGGTAGCTAGAAGCACGCGCGAGGTGTCAAAAGACGCGTCTCGGCGCGGGCTATCCGACCAATGAAAAACACTTACTGTCGCAAGAAGAAAAATTTTGAGTTTTCGTCAAAAAACGTGTTTTTTACAGGAAAAATTTTGAAAATGGCCGAATTTTACACCAAACCAGAACTCCGGGTCGCGGAACGAGCACCAGAATGAGGGTAAGGTAGGTTAGTGTCAATTTTGATTTTTTAACCCCCGACGCAAAAAGAGGGGTGTTATAAGTTTCACCGCTATGTGTGTGTGTCTGTCTGTCTGTCTGTCTGTCTGTCTGTGGCACCGTAGCGCCCAAACGGGTGAACCGATTTAGATGCGGTTTTTTTTATTTGAAAGCATGGTTTTTTGCGATGGTTCTTAGACATAATTCATCAAAATCGGTTCAGCCGTTTCAAGGTCATCAGCTCTTTTGTGTTAGCTACCGAGGCTATTTTAGACGTGTATGGGTATTAACTTTACTTACAAACATATGTGTGTCTTAAAATTTCAAACACCCATGTGTGTAATATTAATAAGCAACATTATGGTGTATTTGGTCTGATGCAGCCAGGATATCTAGCAGACTAATACACTCTTGGGGAAATAACAGCAGATATGTCGTGTTTGGATTCATTTTAACCTGCATTTGATTCTGCACACAATGCACTGATGGCAACTGGGTGAGCTGATGCTGCAGCCAGGCTGTCCAGCACACCAGTAGGTAGACTCTTGACAAAATAATAGCAGATATGTCATGTTTGGATTCATTTCAACCAGCATTTGATTCTGCACACAATACCCTGGTGGCAACAGGATGAGCTGATGCTGCAGCCAGACTATCCAGCACACCAGTAGGTAGACTCTTGACAAAGTAATAGCAGATATGTCGTGTTTGGATTCATTTCAACCAGCATTTGATTCTAAACACAATGCACTGATAGCAACAGGATGAGCTGATGCTGCAGCCAAGCTATCCTGCACACCAGTAGGTAGACTCTTGACAAAATAATAGCAGATATGTCGTGTTTGGATTCGTTTTAACCAGCATTTGACTCTACATACATTGCTCTGAAAAATTCTCATAACTGTAAACTCTATAAAACAAAATTAATGCGTTTAAAAATTATAAAATAAAAATTAAATTTAAAATTTAAAAAACCCCCACCGCAAAAAAGTAAAACATTTAAAAAGTTAAAAATAACACTTTAGCCATGAAATTTTACGAAACGTCGGGGTACCGTTAAAATAAGTACCTACATACCTACAAGTCCTAGGAACATTCTTTACTTAAGCGGTACCCCGACGTGAAGTAAAATTTCATGGCTAAAGTGTTATTTTTAACTTTTTAAATGTTTTACTTTTTTGCGGTGGGGGTTTTTTAAATTTTAAATTTAATTTTTTAGTAAATTATTTAACGAGTGGATTTTGAATTAATAATTAATTTAATAAAAACTTTTTGTAAAATTTTACAAGTGTCTGTAAATGAAAACTTTTTCGCGTTTTTGTCAATTTAACTTAGTCAATACGATAGGGGGTGGCTATTTAGGAATTGTCGCGCTGAAAACAGCTTCAAAATGCGCCCCTTGGTTATCGAGTAATTACAATGTATGCAATTGACTACGGGGTATAGGTAGATTTTGTTAGCCGTATAAATTAAAGTGACTACGATTTTTGAGTTTTCTGGTAGCTAGAAGCACGCGCGAGGTGTCAAAAGACGCGTCTCGGCGCGGGCTATCCAACCGATGAAAAACACTTACTGTCGCAAGAAGAAAAAATTTGAGTTTTCGTCAAAAAACGTGTTTTTTACAGGAAGAATTTTGAAAATGGCCGAAATTTACACCAAACCAGAACTCCGGGTCGCGGAACGAGCACCAGAATGAAGGTAAGGTAGGTTAGTGTCAATTTTGATTTTTTAGTAAATTATTTAACGAGTGGATTTTGAATTAATAATTAATTTAATAAAAACTTTTTGTAAAATTTTATAAGTGTCTGTAAATGAAAACTTTTTCGCGTTTTTGTCAATTTAACTTAGTCAATACGATAGGGGGTGGCTATTTAGGAATTGTCGCGCTGAAAACAGCTTCAAAATGCGCCCCTTGGTTATCGAGTAATTACAATGTATGCAATTGACTACGGGGTATAGGTAGATTTTGTTAGCCGTATAAATTAAAGTGACTACGATTTTTGAGTTTTCTGGTAGCTAGAAGCACGCGCGAGGTGTCAAAAGACGCGTCTCGGCGCGGGCTATCCAACCGATGAAAAACACTTACTGTCGCCAGAAGAAAAATTTTGAGTTTTCGTCAAAAAACGTGTTTTTTACAGGAAAAATTTTGAAAATGGCCGAAATTTACACCAAACCAGAACTCCGGGTCGCGGAACGAGCACCAGAATGAGGGTAAGGTAGGTTAGTGTCAATTTTGATTTTTTAATAAATTATTTAACGAGTGGATTTTGAATTAATAATTAATTTAATAAAAACTTTTTGTAAAATTTTACAAGTGTCTGTAAATGAAAACTTTTTCGCGTTTTTGTCAATTTAACTTAGTCAATACGATAGGGGGTGGCTATTTAGGAATTGTCGCGCTGAAAACAGCTTCAAAATGCGCCCCTTGGTTATCGAGTAATTACGGTTAGGTTAGGTTAGGTTAGGTTAGGTTAGGTTGGGGGGCCACCTCACAGTGCTTGCGTCCACGTCGCGCCCCCTGGAAACGATCCAGTACTGACCACCGTATTGCAGTGCCAGACTGGGTCGGCCAAAGTGCACTGTGGCGGCTGTGCCGCTAGACGTGGGTTCGATTCCCGCTTGGGATGGATGTTTGTGTGTGTGTTTGGATGTGTGTGATTGGGTTTCTTGGCTGTTTGGTGCCTATGGCACAGGAATAGTCACTCTCTGGACTCAGACGACTCACTGATTGGTGCGTCGGACGTGGAAGTCCCTCGGTCGTGGTAACGAGTCCGCGGGGGCGGTTTTGTCCGAGGGGGTCTCGGCTTCAGGGTCGACGGGGTTGCCAAGGCTGGAGCGCCGACGGTAGCCTCGGAGACCTCTGTCGTGGGGGGAGATGGCCCTGGAGGGGGCCAGTCTCTCCTCCGGGCCGCTCTCTGTCGGACTCTGACTTTGGGGCTGCTCATTTTTTATGGTGAGCGCGATCGTTGTGCTGTGTCTGAGTATGACTTGCGAGTAAAGTGTGTATGTTCAGAGGTGTTTATTTATTTATTTATTATTTATTTATTTATCATTTAAGAAAGAAAGAAAAGAAAGAAAGAAAGTGTGTGTGTTTGGTCGCGTGTGATTGGGTTTGTTGGCTGTTTGGTGCCCATGGCACAGGAATAGTTACTCTCTGGACTCAGGCGACTCACTGATTGGTGCGTCGGACGTGGAAGTCCCTCGGTCGTGATAACGAGTCCGCGGGGGCGGTTTTGTCCGAGGGGGTCTCGGCTTCAGGGTCGACGGGGTTGCCAAGGCTGGAGCGCCGACGGTAGCCTCGGAGACCTCTGTCGTGGGGGGAGATGGCCCTGGAGGGGGCCAGTCTCTCCTCCGGGCCGCTCTCTGTCGGAGTCTGACTTTGGGGCTGCTCATTTTTTATGGTGAGCGCGATCGTTGTGCTGTGTCTGGGTGTGACTTGCGAGTAAAGTGTGTATGTTCAGAGGTGTTTATTTATTTATCATTTTCGAAAGAAAGAAAAGAAAGAAAGAAAGTGTGTGTGTTTGGTCGCGTGTGATTGGGTTTGTTGGCTGTTTGGTGCCCATGGCACAGGAATAGTTACTCTCTGGACTCAGACGACTCACTGATTGGTGCGTCGGACGTGGAAGTCCCTCGGTCGTGGTAACGAGTCCGCGGGGGCGGTTTTGTCCGAGGGGGTCTCGGCTTCAGGGTCGACGGGGTTGCCAAGGCTGGAGCGCCGACGGTAGCCTCGGAGACCTCTGTCGTGGGGGGAGATGGCCCTGGAGGGGGCCAGTCTCTCCTCCGGGCCGCTCTCTGTCGGACTCTGACTTTGGGGCTGCTCATTTTTTATGGTGAGCGCGACGTTGTGCTGTGTCTGGGTGTGACTTGCGAGTAAAGTGTGTATGTTCAGAGGTGCTTATTTATTATTTATTTATTTATTTATCACTGTCTGGCGGAAGCGGGTCCGAGGGGGTGGTTTGTCCGAGGGCGCCTTGGCTTCAGGGTCGACGGGGTTGCCAAGGCCGGAGGGCCGACGGTAGCCTCGGAGGCCCATGTCGTGGGGGGGGATGGCCCTGGTGGGGGTCGATCTCTCCCCCGAACTGCTTTCTCGGACTCGGACTTTCAAGCGGTTCACGGTGGCGACGGGCGGGCGACGGTACGGGGGTGCCTTCGCCCGCATTGCACCCGTCACCACCTTTGTCGGTCCCCTAGGGGAAGCCATGCGGGGCAATCGTCGGCGGAGGACTGGACGTAAAGGCTGTGCCGGTTTCCCAGTCCCCTGCCACTTAGACGAAGCGGGAATAAAGCTGGGTTGTTTTAGTGGGTATACCGGGTCTGACCGGGGAGTCCCACATAGCCTCCCATCCCCCGATGGGCGGGTATGCGTAATTGTCATTTTTTCCCAGCGCAAAAAAAAAAAAAAAAAAAAAAAAAGGTTAGGTTAGGTTCACTGCCGGTCCCAGCCAGTCGCAGACGACTGGCAAGGGAAAGAAGGGGAAGGGAAAGAGGCGGCTGGTCCCCCCGAAAACTGCGGCCGTCGTGGTGACTCTCACCGCGGAGGCCGCAGGGCGCGGGGAGACCTACGCATCAATTTTGGTGCGAGCGCGGGAAAGTGCCGATCCCACCAAGCTGGGCATCGGCGGTGTCTCCTGTCGGCGGACCCAAGCCGGGGCTCGATTATTCGAGTTCCCGGGGGCGGAGGGGAACGCTAACGCGGACCTCTTCGCGGCGAAGCTGCGGGAGGCCATCGCCGATTCGGCGAAGGTGGCCCGACCAACGAAGCTGGCAGCGCTGGAAGTGTCCGAGCTGGACGACACCGTCACCACAGAGGAAGTGGTGGCGGCGGTCGCAGCGGTGGGTGGCTGCGGCGTCGCGGCGGTCAGAGGCCGGGACGTGAGACCCGGCCGTGGTGGCATGGGCACCGTCCGCCTCGAGTGCCCGGTCGCCGCTGCACAGGCCGTCCTTGTCAAGGGGCGGCTTTCCGTTGGCCTTAGCTCGGGTGCGGTACGCGCACTCGAGCAACAGCCGCTGAGGTGTTTCCGGTGCTTCGGCATCGGACACACCCGGCCCCTGTGTCCGTCCGCGGTGGACAGGTCTTTTGCCTGCTACCGCTGCGGCATGGAGGGCCACAAGGCCGCCTCTTGTGAGGCCGCCACGCCACACTGCGCTGTGTGTGCCGCCAGTGGCTGCTCGGCTGAGCACGTCATGAAGGGGAGGAAATGCAATCCTCCCCTTAAGCGGGGTAAAGCACAGGCACCAACAGTGTCTGCTGCTACTGCCGCCAGCGCTGCCGTTCCTGCGACGGCTGCGGAGGACGGTGCGATGTCCGACTGATTCAGGTCGGACATCGCATCGCACCGGCGCCGCGGTCTTCCGCGGACTCCCCTCCCCTCTCGCTTTAGAGAGGGGAACGGGATACGTGGCCGCCGCGCCGCCGGTGGATCCTGAGGATCACCCTCACGGTGGCGACGGGCGGGCGATAGGCGCGGGGGCGCCTACGCCCGCATTGCACCCGTCATCACCTTTGCCGGACTCTCGTCGCCGGGGACTGGACGAAATGGCTCTGCCGGATTCCCAGTCCCCGCCATTCCGACGATGCGGGAACAACGCTGGGGTTTTTAGTGGGTATACCGGGTCAGACCGGGGAGTCCCACATACCCCCCCCATCCCCCGATGGGAGGGTATGCGTAATGCATTTTCCCCAGCGTCAAAAAAAAAAAAAAAAAAAAAAAAAAAAAAAAAAAAAAAAAAAAAAAAAAAAAAAAAAAAAAAAAAAAAAAAAAAAAGGTTAGGTTAGGTTGGGGGAGGGGGGCCACCTCACAGTGCTTGCGGGGGGGCCACCTCACAGTGCTTGCGTCCACGTCGCGCCCCCTGGAAACGATCCAGTACTGACCACCGTATTGCAGTGCCAGACTGGGTCGGCCGAAGTGCACTGTGGCGGCTGTGCCGCTAGACGTGGGTTCGATTCCCGCTTGGGATGGATGTTTGTGTGTGTGTTTGGATGTATGTGATTGGGTTTGTTGGCTGTTTGGTGCCCATGGCACAGGAATAGTCACTCTCTGAACTCAGACGACTCACTGGTTGGTGCGTCAGACGTGGAGGTCCCTCGGTCGTGGTAACGAGTCCGCGGGGACCTCTGTCGTGGGGGGAGATGGCCCTGGAGGGGGCCAGTCTCTCCTCCGGGCCGCTCTCTGTCGGACTCTGACTTTGGGGCTGCTCATTTTTTATGGTGAGCGCGATCGTTGTGCTGTGTCTGGGTATGACTTGCGAGTAAAGTGTGTATGTTCAGAGGTGTTTATTTATTTATTTATTATTTATTTATCATTTAAGAAAGAAAGAAAAGAAAGAAAGAAAAGAAAGTGTGTGTGTTTGGTCGCGTGTGATTGGGTTTGTTGGCTGTTTGGTGCCCATGGCACAGGAATAGTTACTCTCTGGACTCAGACGACTCACTGATTGGTGCGTCGGACGTGGAAGTCCCTCGGTCGTGGTAACGAGTCCGCGGGGGCGGTTTTGTCCGAGGGGGTCTCGGCTTCAGGGTCGACGGGGTTGCCAAGGCTGGAGCGCCGACGGTGGCCTCGGAGACCTCTGTCGTGGGGGGAGATGGCCCTGGAGGGGGCCAGTCTCTCCTCCGGGCCGCTCTCTGTCGGACTCTGACTTTGGGGCTGCTCATTTTTTATGGTGAGCGCGACGTTGTGCTGTGTCTGGGTGTGACTTGCGAGTAAAGTGTGTATATTCGGAGGTGTTTATTTATTATTTATTTATTTATTATTTATTTATTTATCACTGTCTGGCGGAAACGGGTCCGAGGGGGTGGTTTGTCCGAGGGCGCCTTGGCTTCAAGGTCGACGGGGTTGCCAAGGCCGGAGGGCCGACGGTAGCCTCGGAGGCCCATGTCGTGGGGGGGGATGGCCCTGGTGGGGGTCGATCTCTCCCCCGAACTGCTTTCTCGGACTCGGACTTTCAAGCGGTTCACGGTGGCGACGGGCGGGCGACGGTACGGGGGTGCCTTCGCCCGCATTGCACCCGTCACCACCTTTGTCGGTCCCCTAGGGGAAGCCATGCGGGGCAATCGTCGGCTGGGGACTGGACGTAAAGGCTGTGCCGGTTTCCCAGTCCCCTGCCACTTAGACGAAGCGGGAATAAAGCTGGGTTGTTTTAGTGGGTATACCGGGTCTGACCGGGGAGTCCCACATAGCCTCCCATCCCCCGATGGGCGGGTATGCGTAATTGTCATTTTTTCCCAGCGCAAACAAAAAAAAAAAAAAAAAAAAAAAAAAAAAAAAAAAAAGGTTAGGTTGGGGGAGGGGGGCCACCTCACAGTGCTTGCGGGGGGGCCACCTCACAGTGCTTGCGTCCACGTCGCGCCCCCTGGAAACGATCCAGTACTGACCACCGTATTGCAGTGCCAGACTGGGTCGGCCGAAGTGCACTGTGGCGGCTGTGCCGCTAGACGTGGGTTCGATTCCCGCTTGGGATGGATGTTTGTGTGTGTGTTTGGATGTATGTGATTGGGTTTGTTGGCTGTTTGGTGCCCATGGCACAGGAATAGTCACTCTCTGAACTCAGACGACTCACTGGTTGGTGCGTCAGACGTGGAGGTCCCTCGGTCGTGGTAACGAGTCCGCGGGGACCTCTGTCGTGGGGGGGGAGATGGCCCTGGAGGGGGCCAGTCTCTCCTCCGGGCCGCTCTCTGTCGGACTCTGACTTTGGGGCTGCTCATTTTTTATGGTGAGCGCGATCGTTGTGCTGTGTCTGGGTATGACTTGCGAGTAAAGTGTGTATGTTCAGAGGTGTTTATTTATTTATTTATTATTTATTTATCATTTAAGAAAGAAAGAAAAGAAAGAAAGAAAAGAAAGTGTGTGTGTTTGGTCGCGTGTGATTGGGTTTGTTGGCTGTTTGGTGCCCATGGCACAGGAATAGTTACTCTCTGGACTCAGATGACTCACTGATTGGTGCGTCGGACGTGGAAGTCCCTCGGTCGTGGTAACGAGTCCGCGGGGGCGGTTTTGTCCGAGGGGGTCTCGGCTTCAGGGTCGACGGGGTTGCCAAGGCTGGAGCGCCGACGGTAGCCTCGGAGACCTCTGTCGTGGGGGGAGATGGCCCTGGAGGGGGCCAGTCTCTCCTCCGGGCCGCTCTCTGTCGGACTCTGACTTTGGGGCTGCTCATTTTTTATGGTGAGCGCGACGTTGTGCTGTGTCTGGGTGTGACTTGCGAGTAAAGTGTGTATGTTCAGAGGTGTTTATTCATTATTTATTTATTTATTATTTATTTATTTATCACTGTCTGGCGGAAGCGGGTCCGAGGGGGCGGTTTGTCCGAGGGCGCCTTGGCTTCAGGGTCGACGGGGTTGCCAAGGCCGGAGGGCCGACGGTAGCCTCGGAGGCCCATTTTGTGGGGGGGGATGGCCCTGGAGGGGGTCGATCTTCTCCCCCGAACTGCTTTCTCGGACTCGGACTTTCAAGCGGTTCACGGTGGCGACGGGCGGGCGACGGTACGGGGGTGCCTTCGCCCGCATTGCACCCGTCACCACCTTTGTCGGTCCCCTAGGGGAAGCCATGCGGGGCAATCGTCGGCAGAGGACTGGACGTAAAGGCTGCGCCGGTTTCCCAGTCCCCTGCCACTTAGACGAAGCGGGAATAAAGCTGGGTTGTTTTAGTGGGTATACCGGATCTGACCGGGGAGTCCCACATAGCCTCCCATCCCCCGATGGGCGGGTATGCGTAACTGTCATTTTTTCCCAGCGCAAACAAAAAAAAAAAAAAAAAAAAAAAAAAAAAAAAAAAGGTTAGGTTGGGGGACCCCCCACAGCGCATACGTCCTCGTCGTGTCCCCTGGAAACTGCCCAGTTCTGACCACCGTAACGGAGTGGCAGACTGGGTAGGCCAAAGTGCGCTGTGCATCGTAGCTAAACACATCAGCCTTGCAGTGCTACGAACAAGTCGTGATCGCCATGTCGACCCCTAGGCGGGACGCCTCCGGGCGATTTTTAAAAACGAAGAAGGGCCCTTCTCAGGGCCAACCCGGCGCTCAGGCGCCCGAGACTAGCCGCGCGCCTTCTGCGGCCAGCTCATTTGGAGGGAGTGAGTCGTTTGGGTCTCTGGACTCAGACGACTCATTCAGTCTGTCGGAGGTCGAGGGCTCCCGGTCGCGCAAGCGAATCCACCAGAGCGGTGGGTCCGGGGGCTCCTCGGCCTCCACGTCGACGGGGCTGCCGAAGGCCAAAAGGCCGACGGTGGCACCAGAGATCCATACCGTTGGGCTCGCTGATGCCCAACGGAAGCTGGACCTTGCCCGGCGCGCTCAGCTCCAGGAGGAGCTGGAGGAGCGTGTCGCGGCTAAGGAAAAGCGGGCCCAGTCCGCCCGAGCGAGGTCCGGGTACGGCGCGTCCCACGTGCTGTACGCGGACCACTCACTGGCGGAGCTGGAAAGGATGGCGGAGGAGGACGAGGAGGGGATCGTGGAGGTCGCCTCCAAGTCCTCCAACTTGAAGGGCACATTCCAGAAGGCCCTCAAGTGCCGGGCCGCGAGCCTGCGCGGTGTCGTCGCTGAGCTGTTGCAGCGAACGGCCACCGACGAGACGCGGCAACTGCAGGCGAAGGTGGATCGCCTGCAGTCGGAGGTCAGCCAGCTGCACCAGAAGCTGGCTGAAGCCACGGCCCGGCCACAACAGGCCGCGACGAGCCCTGCCGCAGAGGCCCCCCCCTCCAGCCGCAACCTTGAGGATGTCATCCGCAAGGTTGTGATGGAGGAGCGGGCCTTCACGCGAGCCTGCCTGGCGGGGATCGAGGACCGGCTCCTTCCGGAAACGCGCCTCCGACCGCCGCTTGCGGCGGACAAGAGGCGTGACCGGGTGGAGCCGGTGCCTCCTACCCCACAGGCCGAGGGCGCCCCTCAGGAGGTCCCCCAGCAGGAGGAGGACGCCCTTCTCCCTGCGACCACACCGTCCAACGAGTGGACGGAGGTGCGGCGCAAGGGGAAGGGTAAGGGGAAGAAGTCGGCAGCGGCCGTTCCCGCTGCTGCCGCTTCTGTCGCCACTGCCAGCCAGTCGCCTGCGACCAGCAAAGGCAAGGCGAAGGGGAAAGGGAAGGCAAAGGCGCGGCTGGTCCCCCCTAGAACCGCAGCAGTCGTGGTGACTCTCACCGCGGAGGCTGCGGGGCGAGGGGAGACCTACATGTCCGTGCTGGTGCGGGCACGCGCCAATGCCAACCCTGCCCAACTGGGTATCGGCACAGTGACTTGCCGGCGGACCCAAGCCGGGGCTCGTATTTTCGAGTTCCCGGGAGCCGAGGGGGGTGCCCGCGCGGACCTCTTTGCAGCCAAGCTGCAGGAGGTCATCGCGGACACCGCCAAGGTGGTCCGACCGGTAAAGTCAACGGTCATAGAGGTGGCGGAGTTGGACGACTCCGTCACCAAAGAGGAGGTGGTGGCTGCGGTGGCGGCGATTGGGGGCTGCGACGTCGCTGCGGTGCAGGGCCGGAATATCCGGCCCGGCCGCGGCGGCTTGGGCGCGCTTCGCCTGCGGTGCCCAATCGCTGCTGCCAAAGCCGTTCTTGCCAAGGGCCGGCTTACAGTCGGCTTCAGTGCGGGTGCGGTCCGGGCTCTCGCCGACCAGCCCATGCGGTGTTTCCGGTGCTTCGGCATCGGACACACCCGGCCGCTGTGTCCGTCTCCGATCGACAGGTCGGACACGTGCCTGCGCTGCGGCAAGGACGGTCACAAAGCCGCCTCCTGCGGGGCCGCCACGCCACACTGCGCAGTGTGCGCCGCCAGTGGCCGCCCAGCGGGCCATGTGATGAGGGGGAGGAAATGTCTTCCTCCCCCCAAGCGGGGCAAAGCTGCCGCTGCCACTGGCGCCGCTCCTGCGGCGGTTTCGGAGGGTGGTGCGATGTCCGACTAACTCAGGTCGGACGTCGCATCGCACCGGCGTCGCGGTCTTCCGCGGACTCTCCTCCCCTCTCGCTCTAGAGAGGGGAACGGGATACGCGGCCGCCGCGCCGCCGGTGGATCGTGAGGATCATCCTCAAGGTGGCGACGGGCGGGCGATAGGCGCGGGGGCGCCTACGCCCGCATTGCACCCGTCACCGCCCTGCCGGGCAATCGTCGGCGGGGACTGGACGAAAAGGCTCTGCCGGATTCCCAGTCCCCCCCATTCAGGACGAAGCGGGAACACGCTGGTGGTTTTTAGTGGGTATACCGGGTCTGACCGGGGAGTCCCACATACCCCCCCCCATCCCCCGATGGGAGGGTATGCGTAATGCATTTTCCCCAGCGCAAAAAAAAAAAAAAAAAAAAAAAAAAAAAAAAAAAAAAAAAAAAAAAAAAAAGGTTAGGTTAGGTTAGGTTGGGGGACCCCCCACAGTGCATACGTCCTCGTCGTGTCCCCTGGAAACTGCCCAGTTCTGACCACCGTAACGGAGTGGCAGACTGGGTAGGCTAAAGTGCACTGTGCATCGTAGAGCACCTCACTGCCTTGTGTCTACGAAAAGGATTTGCGACCATCATGTCGACACCTCGACGGGACGCCTCCGGGCGTTTCCTCAAGAAGGGCCCATCTAAGGGCCAACCCGGCGCACCAACGCCCGAGACTAGCCGCGCGCCTTCTGCGGCCAGCTCTCTCGAGAGGAGTGAGTCGTTTGGGTCTTTGTTGGACTCAGACGACTCACTCTTTGTGTCGGACGTCGAGGACTCCCGGCCGCGAAAGCGAGCCCACCAGAGCGGTGGGTCCGGGGGCTCCTCGGCCTCCACGTCGACGGGGCTGCCAAAGGCAAAAAAGCCGACGGTCGCACCAGCGACCCATACCGTTGGGCTAGCTGACGCCCAGCGGAAGCTGGACCTTGCCCGGCGCGCTCAGCTCCAGGAGGAGCTGGAGGAGCGCGTCGCGGCAAAGGAGAAACGAGCCCAGTCCGCCCGGGGCGGGTCCGGGTACGGCGCGTCTCACGTGCTGTACGCGGACCACTCTCTGGCGGAGCTCGAGAAGATGGCGGAGGAGGACAAGGAGGGGATCGTGGAGGTCGCCTCAAAGTCCTCAAACTTGAAGGGTACCTTCACGAAGGCCCTCAAGTGCCGGGCCGCGAGCCTGCGCGGGGTCGTCGCTGAACTGCTTCAGCGAACGGCCACCGACGAAACGCGGCAACTGCAGGCGAAGGTGGATCGCCTGCAGTCGGAGGTCAGCCAGCTGCACCAGAAGCTGGCTGAAGCCACGGCCCGGCCACAACAGGCCGCGACGAGCCCTGCCGCAGAGGCCCCCCCCTCCAGCCGCAACCTTGAGGACGTCATCCGCAAGGTTGTGGTGGAGGAGCGGGCCTTCACGCGAGCCTGCCTGGCGGGGATCGAGGACCGGCTCCTTCCGGAGACGCGCCTCCGACCGCCGCTTGCGGCGGACAAGAGGCGGGACCGGGTGGAGCCGGTGCCTCCTACCCCACAGGCCGAGGGCACCCCTCAGGAGGTCCCCCAGCAGGAGGAGGACGCCCTACTCCCTGCGACCACACCGTCCAACGAGTGGACGGAGGTGCGGCGCAAGGGGAAGGGTAAGGGGAAGAAGTCGGCAGCGGCCGTTCCCGCTGCTGCCGCTTCTGTCGCCACTGCCAGCCAGTCGAAGGCGACCGGCAAAGGCAAGGCGAAGCCGAAGGGGAAGGCGAAGGTGCGACTCGTCCCCCCTAAATCCGCAGCAGTCGTGGTGACCCTCACCGCGGAGGCTGCGGGGCGAGGGGAGACGTACATGTCCGTGCTGGTGCGGGCACGCGCCAACGCCGACCCTGCCCAACTGGGCATCGGCGCTGTGACTTGTCGGCGGACCCAGGCCGGGGCTCGTATCTTCGAGTTCCCGGGAGCCGAGGGGGGTGCCCGCGCGGACCTCTTTGCAGCCAAGCTGCAGGAGGTCATCGCGGACACCGCCAAGGTGGTCCGGCCGGTAAAGTCGGCGGTCTTGGAGGTGGCGGAGTTGGACGACTCCGTCACCAAGGAGGAGGTGGTGGCTGCGGTGGCGGCGATTGGGGGCTGTGACGTCGCCGCGGTGCAGGGCCGGAATATCCGGCCCGGCCGCGGCGGCTTGGGCGCGATTCGCCTGCAGTGCCCAATCGTCGCTGCCAAAGCCGTTCTTGCCAGGGGCCGGCTTACAGTCGGCTTCAGCTCAGGTGCGGTCCGGGCTCTCGGCGACCAGCCATTGCGGTGTTTCCGATGCTTCGGCATCGGTCACACGCGGCCGCTGTGTCCGTCTAAAACCGACAGATCGGACACGTGCCTGCGCTGCGGCAAGGACGGCCACAAAGCCGCCTCCTGCGGGGCCGCCACACCGCGCTGCGCGGTGTGTGCCGCCAGTGGCAGCCCAGCTGACCACGTCATGAGGGGGCGGAAATGTCTTCCTCCCCCCAGACGGGGCAAGGCTGTTGCTGCCGCTGGCGCCGCCGCTCCTGCGGCGGCTGCGGAGAGCGGTGCGATGTCCGACTGATTCCGGTCGGATGTTGCATCGCGCCGGCGTCGCGGTCCTCCACGGACTCTCCTCCCCTCTCGCTCTAGAGAGGGGAACGGGATACGCGGCCGCCGCGCCGCCGGTGGATCGTGAGGATCATCCTCAAGGTGGCGACGGGCGGGCGATAGGCGCGGGGGCTCCTACGCCCGCATTGCACCCGTCACCGCCCCGCCGGGCAATCGTCGGCGGGGACTGGACGAAAAGGCTCTGCCGGATTCCCAGTCCCCGCCATTCAGGACGAAGCGGGAACACGCTGGTGGTTTTTAGTGGGTATACCGGGTCAGACCGGGGAGTCCCACATACCCCCCCCATCCCCCGATGGGAGGGTATGCGTAATGCATTTTCCCCAGCGTTAAAAAAAAAAAAAAAAAAAAAAAAAAAAAGGTTAGGTTAGGTTTTTTTTTTTTTTTTTTTTTTTTTTTTTTTCCTACCTCTCCACGCTAGGTGGAGCCTGCGAGCTAAATTCCCCTAACAGGATTAGGGACCTTGGAGGGCTGTGGGTTTTATTTATTTATAAGAAAAGTGTTTTATTAAAAAAGTTACAATATGTGATTTCAGTCACTCGTGATGTGTACATGATACTTAATTTTAAGGGCCTTATATTTAACATTTTTTATTTTTACTACATTTTTTTGTTATTATAGTTACTTAATATCTAACTTAAATTTTTAACATATTTTTATTTATCACTTAATAATACATTGTAAGTACTTACATTTATAGAACTTATTTTAACATTTAAACAATTTTTTGGCACATAAACCTTTTAAAACGGTCAAAAAGAAACTTAATAGTAGCATTTTAAAATTTTACAAAAAATTTGGGTCACAGTTATAGTGTACATCTCCTTAAGAGCACCCGTTGGATCTTAAGAAAAGATCCAAATGTCGCGTGTGCACCCGTTGGATCATAAGGTTTTGTTTCGGCGTAGCGAGACAGATGGCGCCAGAGACGGAGTTTTGCATGTCATAAGTTAGCTAGTGGCTATCATGTTTTTGTTCAATTTATAACTTTGTTCGTGTATGGCGTCACAGATGGCGCTGTTTTAGACATAAGTTCCTAGTGTTATATTTATACTACGATGTTATTATTTTGACTACTCGCCTATTTTCTGCTCGCTCATTAGTTCCGTTTAGCGTCATAGGTGTCGTTTTTGGGATCGGAATTGGAGAAGTAAACGGGTAAAATGGGTAATTATATGTGTTTGTGATAATGTAATTATGTAATTTGTATCTGTTTTGTAAGTGTTGTTTTCAAGTGTTGTTTACTAATGAGGTGTTTTTATGTTTTGTGTTATACTTGACTTGTTATTTTGATTAGCTGTTTTGTGTTGTTACAATAATATATATATATATACTTAGATTATACATATTTATTGTTGTTTCTTAATCTGTTTTGTTTTACGTGCGGGTTATTAGTAGGGTAAGTTAGTTTGTTTCGTGTGTTGATATATTCGTATATATTTACTATATATTTACATATCTGTGTTTTTTGTTGTTTACTGGTTTCCGTGTGTCTGTTTATTCCATAATTTTGGTCCAGTTTTACGTACTCCCAGTATGTGTTGCTGTATTGGTGTGTTACTGTGTGTGTTGTGTGTGTTTTGTGGACCCGGTGCTGTTTAGGCATATGATGTTGTCGTCCGGGCCAGATAGTCCCATTTCTTCCGGACCGGACATTCGACGCTGAAAGCGTTGTGGTCGGTCCTTTGCAACTTCGAGTGCAGGCAGTTGCAGCACTGCGGTTCAGCCCCTGCCACGAAGTCCTCGCACTTCTCCCGCAGATGTGGGCCTCCACAGTGACTGCACCTGTCCGCACCTTCAGTACAAAATTTCCGGCCATGTCCGTAAGCCAGGCATTTTGTACATTGGATGAGCGGAGACTGGTCTTCCACCCTGACCCTTTGCAGGTCCAGGTACACAGCACCAGCCTCCGTCATCCTCTGCCAAACCCTGGGTCTGACCTGGACGACAACGTGCGCCGTTTTAGGGTTTCTGGTCTTCTTCTTATATTTAATTACCATCCCTATTTCTTCCTTATCTAGGTCTTTAAATATTGACGCATTCTGGGTGTATAGTGCCTCTACCATGTCGTCGTCGCTACTGTCCAAGAAGACATCCTTTAGGACCACGAGTGGGTTCTTGTTTCGCATGGGCGCCACTATCAACCCTTCGCCTCGGCTTTCGATCCTAACTTTAACCTTTTCGAGCTCCGCTTCAGTATCACATCCTAAAATGACCGTTTGGTTTTTTGCCTTGCGGACCTTATTTATTTTTAGGCCAGTACCCCTGGCATCGACCGCCTTCTTCACTCTGGCCAACACCTCGTCGGCGGTATCCTGACCGCCTTCGAAAGTGACCGCCATTGAGTGAAGTGCCGGTCGATACCCGGGTCTGGCTGCCGCGACACTGGCGTATGACCGGGGGGTGTCGGCCTTTGGCTCGGTTGCCACTGCCCTGATGGCCTCCCTGATCTCGTCGGTTCTGGACGCGACCTCGGCGGCGACCACGCCGAACTTGGCCTCGAAGAAGGCGGCGGAATGATCCTGTACGCGGGCCAAGGATGCTTTCGTAGCGTCGAGCTTCTCGCCGACCTCGTGTACCTTTTCGACGATGTCGGCGCCGCTGTCGCTGACGTAGTTTTTCGTTTCTTGGAGGCCCAGAGAGACCTTCTTCTCTAGTTCTTTTAGCCCCGTTTGTATGCCCTTCTCCATTTTCTCCAGCCTTTCAATAAGCACCTCCGATAACTCGGGTGACGCTGGCGTGGTGGTTGTGCGTGCGGGTTGGGCTGTAGAGGATGATGTTTCCAGGCCCCCCATCCGTCTGCTGAGCTCGAAGAGGGTCCGTAGGCATCTGTCTGACTGGGTCTCCAGGAAGATCTTAATGTCTCTCCTCATTTGAGGGTAATCTTTGACCCTTGCTGGTATGTCTTCGAAGGTCTTCATGACCTCCTGGAGTAATTTGTCATTAGACAGGGCGGCATATGTATCTAGTTGCCGTTTGTAGGTCTCCATGTTGTCTACGGACCTTCTTTTTCGCTCAGGCCTCTTGATGAAGGTCCTGGCCGCATCTATCGCCTGTCCAGGCGGGCTTGAGGGGGTGGGGGTGGAGCCAGGTATTCTTGTCGACGATAACGGTGTTTCGACGTTCGACATCTTGCGTGTGTGTGTATAGGGCACTGTGAGAGGTAGGAACGTCGGTGTGTAAAATGTAAATAAATTATAGATATGTTATAATATTATGTCAGTCTGACCCTGTATAGGGGGGTGTGTACTGTTTTGACCCTGTATATGGGGGTCAGTCTGTATGCAGTCAGAACAGGAAGAGAATATAGCACAAAAGGAAAAATAAAATTTTTTCAACAAAAAATTTTTTTTTGGGGTCAAAGAGGGAGGAGGGGGTCAAAAATGGGGGGGATGGATACCTCTGGGGCGGTTTTCACCTCGTGGAGTCGTTCCGACTCCACTTTGGCTGAATCCGCGGTTATGGTTAGGTTAGGTTAGGTTAGGTTAGGTTAGGTTAGGTTAGGTTAGGTTAGGTTAGGTTAGGTTAGGTTAGGTTAGGTTAGGTTAGGTTAGGTTAGGTTAGGTTAGGTTAGGTTAGGTTTTTTTTTTTTTTTTTTTTTTTTTTTTTTTTTTTTTAGAGTTGACAGGAGTGGGAAATCCTCATGGACGCCCACACTGACCCACTGGGAGTCAGTCTGGGCAGTGCCGGACTCTTACCGGCTAAAACCCACTCCTGCCTTTGCTATTAGTGTCCTCTGACATGATCAGAGCCCTTTTGTTCCAATTTTAAAAGTTTTTATTCTTGTGTATTTTTATTTTGTGGGGGATGTGGCAGTATTTTATTTTCTTTTTGAGTTTTTATACTATCCATACATCTTTTATTTTATTGTGTTCTTTAGCTTTTTCAAGTGCTTTTTATTTGATGTTGTTTCTTTATTTCACCAGTTTATAGCTATTTTAGTTTTAATCCGTTTTTTATTTGTAATCTAAGTATATCGCTTATATATATAATTATCTATTGTATTTTGAGTGTTTATAAATAATTCAACCGGTTTTATATTAATGGCATTTGTCAAATATACTCATTATATTTTAAATGTCATTATAACCATTTATTTATAACGAACCACTTAAATATTTAAAATACAATTTTAACTGCGTATTTGGATTTCCAGATATTCCCACTCATTAAAGTCATTTTACTAGGCTTTGATTAATGTAACTTTATTTTTATTTATATTTATTCACATTTTGGTTATAGTGATTGGTTTGGTTCATTGCAGTAAGATTTGTGTATTTTTAAAGCTTTTAACCGGAGGGAGGGGTTTGTGTCGTGGTCTGAGTGGTATATCTATGACTTGCCGGTATCTGGGATGTTTACCATCACAGACCGGCAAGCTTCGATATTGAGCTTTCTTCAAATCTCACCAACGACAGATCAGCAGTACGCCACACTAGACCTGGCAAGGCTGTCCCACTTCGCACGCATTGGGCAGTCACTACTGAACGCGCTGTGGTCGCATCTGCTACCTTTTGCCACGCTGCAGTTGCGGCACACTGGGGCAGTGCCTGCTGCCTGTGCTGGGCAATCTGCTCGCAGATGCGGGTCCCCGCAGTGACTGCACAATGGCACGGTGTCCTGGCAGTGCTTCTTGCCGTGCCCATACCCTAGGCAGATGGAGCATTGGACCAAAGGTGACTGGTCGGCTACTCGTAACCTCTGCAGGTCCACGTGCACCCGACCCGCCACCGTCAGCCTCTGCCAGACTTGGGGCGACACCTGCAGGACGATGTGGCCCATGTGTGGGTTTCTGGTGCGACGGCGGTACTTCACCGCCATCCTCAGATCCTCCGCGGCCACGTCTTCCAGCAGGTGGGCATTCTGCACTTTAAGGGCCTGGACAACCTCGCCATCCGTGTGGCAGGAAAGGACGTCCTTGAGGATGATGAGGGGGTCCTTGTTGACTACCTCCTCAACCCGGAGACCTACTGACATCCGGATCCTTTCCTTTACTGCCGCCATTTCCGCTCTGGTATTAAAGCCAACAATGACCTTTTGGTCCCTCGCCTTACGCAGCCGCTCCACCTTTGTGCCCTCGACTGTGGCGTTAACCGCCACGCGAAGCTTTCCTATGACCTCTTCGCTAGTGTCCATTTCATCGGCAGATGAAACGACTACTGAGTGAAGAGGCCTGTGTGGAAGCTGTCTCGGTGCGGCTGCCACTTCGGCAAAGGTTGGTCTTTGGTTTGCAGTGCAGCGAGGGGCCTCCGTCAGTTGTACCGACAGTGCGCGCGTTTGCTGCTGGCAATCCTGCAGTGCCTGGTTGTTCAAATGGAGGCTGTCGACCAGCTGCTTCACGAGCACTGTCGGGACCTCTACGGTATCCTTGGGCTCGGATGTTGGTTCCGCTTTTCCTATAATGGCACCCCTTGCCTTCTCGGCCTCCTTTACCAGCTCGTACAGACGGTTTATCGCGGCAAGCACCTCAGTTTTTATCTCTGTTTTGAGGTTTCGAGAGTTGCCCAAATGAAGCTTAGCTTTATTTAGGCAAGCTCTCGCCTCCGCTGTGAGACTGGGGTACTTGCCTTTAGTCTCCGTTTTTTGGTGGGGTCCAACTGCTTCCGTGGAGGTTCGGCGCGCTTTAACTTCCAATTCCCCGATGCTGCGCCTCACGCTGGGGAGTAAAGGCTCTGCCCTCTCAACCGATTGCGGTGAGCCATCGGTACCCTGCGAGCTGTCGGCGTTCTTGGCGGGTGTGCGAAACATTGTAGTGAGGGGTGCTTTCTTGGTCAGAGGACACAAGCGATGTCAGAACCAATCCCTGTAAAGGGGGAATCGGCCTGAGGTATTGGGCAATAGGACCCGAAACGAAACACAAAACTGAATCCCTGTAAAGGGGGGATCAGAGTATATTTAAAATATTAGATATAAGACCGTCAATAAAAACAATAGTTTAAGTCAAATAACTTATAGTCATACAAAGGGTGTAGACGGGTCTATTTTTGTTAATTAAAATTTTAAAAAGTATAAAATAGCTGCTTAAAAACGCGTGATCTCAAAAATTTTCAGATTTCCTAAAAGAGAATTGCCGAAAGATTATAAATTAAAAATAAAAATTTTTCGCCAAAAGTTTGTGTTCACCTACCTTACCACTATAGGGTGGGTGGGAGGGCAAAATTTTTGAAATTTTTTGTTAGCTAGAAGCACGCGCGAGGTGTCAAAAGACGCGTCTCGGCGCGGGCTATCCGACCAATGAAAAACACTTACTGTCGCAAGAAGAAAAATTTTGAGTTTTCGTCAAAAAACGTGTTTTTTACAGGAAAAATTTTGAAAATGGCCGAAATTTACACCAAACCAGAACTCCGGGTCGCGGAACGAGCACCAGAATGAGGGTAAGGTAGGTTAGTGTCAATTTTGATTTTTTAATAAATTATTAAACGAGTGGATTTTAAATTAATAATTAATTCAATAAAAACTTTTTGTAAAATTTTACAAGTGTCTGTAAAGGAAAAATTTTTCGCGTTTTTGTCAATTTAACTTAGTCAATATGGTAGGGGGTGGCTATTTAGGAATTGTCGTGCTGAAAACAGCTTCAAAATGCGCCCCTTGGTTATCGAGTAATTACAATGTTTGCAATTGACTACGGGGTATAGGTAGATTTTCTTAGCCGTATAAATTAAAGTGACAAAGATTTTTGAGTTTTTTGGTAGCTAGAAGCACGCGCGAGGTGTCAAAAGACGCGTCTCGGCGCGGGCTATCCGACCAATGAAAAACACTTACTGTCGCAAGAAGAAAAATTTTGAGTTTTCGTCAAAAAACGTGTTTTTTACAGGAAAAATTTTGAAAATGGCCGAAATTTACACCAAACCAGAACTCCGGGTCGCGGAACGAGCACCAGAATGAGGGTAAGGTAGGTTAGTGTCAATTTTGATTTTTTAATAAATTATTAAACGAGTGGATTTTAAGATAATAATTAATTCAATAAAAACTTTTTGTAAAATTTTACAAGTGTCTGTAAAGGAAAAATTTTTCGCGTTTTTGTCAATTTAACTTAGTCAATATGGTAGGGGGTGGCTATTTAGGAATTGTCGTGCTGAAAACAGCTTCAAAATGCGCCCCTTGGTTATCGAGTAATTACAATGTTTGCAATTGACTACGGGGTATAGGTAGATTTTCTTAGCCGTATAAATTAAAGTGACAAAGATTTTTGAGTTTTTTGGTAGCTAGAAGCACGCGCGAGGTGTCAAAAGACGCGTCTCGGCGCGGGCTATCCGACCAATGAAAAACACTTACTGTCGCAAGAAGAAAAATTTTGAGTTTTCGTCAAAAAACGTGTTTTTTACAGGAAAAATTTTGAAAATGGCCGAAATTTACACCAAACCAGAACTCCGGGTCGCGGAACGAGCACCAGAATGAGGGTAAGGTAGGTTAGTGTCAATTTTGATTTTTTAATAAATTATTAAACGAGTGGATTTTAAATTAATAATTAATTCAATAAAAACTTTTTGTAAAATTTTACAAGTGTCTGTAAAGGAAAAATTTTTCGCGTTTTTGTCAATTTAACTTAGTCAATATGGTAGGGGGTGGCTATTTAGGAATTGTCGTGCTGAAAACAGCTTCAAAATGCGCCCCTTGGTTATCGAGTAATTACGGTTAGGTTAGGTTAGGTTAGGTTTTTTTTTTTTTTTTTTTTTTTTTTTTTTTTTAGAGTTGACAGGAGTGGGAAATCCTCATGGACGCCCACACTGACCCACTGGGAGTCAGTCTGGGCAGTGCCGGACTCTTACCGGCTAAAACCCACTCCTGCCTTTGCTAGTGTTGTCCTCTAACGTGATCAGAGACCTTTTGTTCCGTTTTAGATTTTTGATTACGTTTTATTTTAATTTTTTTTTTTTTGTAGAGAGATGTGGCTTTTTGTTTTGTTTCTTCTTATTTATTCAATCTATCTGTGCATCTTTTCGTTTTACATAATTCTTGGTGCTATTTAAATACTTTCACTTTAATATTAATTCTGTTAATTTACTTACTTTTATGACAATTTTTACTTTATCTATTTAATTTTTTCTAGGTATGTTTATCGTAGATTAGCAATATTTCAAATATTTATAAATGTTACCGGTTTTTTATTTAATGACATTGGTCAAATATACTTATTATATCGTAAATATCATTATAACCCATATTATAAATAAGCTTACTAACATAGATAATTATAACTATTACAAAGATTTGTTGATTTTTCGATTAATTTCTTTAATTTTTGTTTAGCTACATCTTTTTGATTTTAACGGAAGTAGGGATAAGTTATTTGGTGTTTTTATTTGGAGAGCTTGTCGTCAAGGAGGGGTTTATCCTGGTTTGAAGGGGTTTATCCTGGTTTGAATTGTTGTATTATTATTATCTATGACTTATCGGTTATGCGATGTTTACCATCCCAAACCGGTAAGCTTTCGAACCCGAACTCTTCATTTTAACCATTTACCCGTCAGCAGTACGCCACACTAGACCTGGCGAGGCTGTCCCACTTCACACGCATTGGGCAGTCACTACTGAATGCACTGTGGTCACATCTGCTGCTTTTTGCCACGTGGCAATTCCGGCAGACTGGCGCAACGCCATTTGCATGCGCCGGGCAATCAGCTCGCAGATGTGGGTCTCCGCAGTGACTGCACAATGGTATGGTGTCCTGGCAGTGCTTTTTTCCATGTCCATATCCAAGGCATATGGAGCACTGGATAAGCGGCGACTGGTCCGCTACCCGCAGCCTCTGCAGGTCCACGTGTACCCGACCAGCCGCCGTCAGCCTCTGCCATATCACAGGCGACACCTGTAGGATGATGTGGCCCATGTGTGGGTTCCTAGTACGACGGCGGTATTTCACCGCCATCCTTAGGTCCTCCGCGGCCACATCTCCCAACAGATGGGCGTTTTGCACCTTGAGTGCCTGGACAACCTCGCTGTCTGTGTGGCAGGAAAGGACGTCCTTGAGGATGATGAGGGGGTCCTTGTTGACGACCTCCTCAACCCGGAGACCTACTGACATCCGGATCCTTTCCTTGACTGCTGCCATCTCCGCTCTGGTGGTGAAGCCCACTATAACCTTTTGGTCCCTCGCCTTCCGCAGCCGCTCGACCCTCGTACCTTCGGCTGTGGCATTGACCACCGCCCTGAGCTTTCCTATGACCCCGTCACTAGTGTCGAACTCATCGACAGATGAGACGACCACTGAGTGAAGAGGCCTGTGTGGGAGCTGTCTTGGGGCGGCAACAACTTCAGCAAAGGTCGGTTCCTGGCTCGCGGTGGGGCGAGGGGCCTCCTTCAGCTGTTCCGACAGCGCTCGCGTTTGCTGCTTAACCTCGTCCAACGCTTGGTTGGTCTGCTGGAGGTTCTCTACCAGTTGTTTCGCGATCGCTGTCGGAAAATCTGTGGTCTCCTTCGCTTGGATGTCTTGGCGTTTCGAACTGTCTGCTACGAATCCTCTGGCTTTCTCAGCCTCTTTCACCAGTTCATAAAGCCGGTTGATGGAGTCAAGCACCCCCGTCTTGATTTCAGTTTTCAGGTTGCGAGAGTTGCCCAAATGGAGCTTTGCTTTATTTAGGCAAGCTCTCGCCTCCGCTGTGAGATTGGGGTACTTGGCTCCCCCGTCCGGCTTTTTAATGGGTCTTGCGGGCTCTACGGTCACCCGGCGGGTCTCCGGAGTGACAGGGCTCTCCTGGTAGTTATGTGCCGTGGTATCGCGCTTTAAGTTGGCTGGGGACTTTGCCTGGGGTTCAGTTTTCCCGGCCTCCCTTTCCCCAATGCTGCGCGTCACGTTCAGTAGCGAAGGCCCTGCCCTCTCCGCAGACCGCGGCGAGTCTCCGGAACTCTGCGTGTTTGCAGCCTTTTGTGCTGGTGTGTGGAACATCCTGTAGGGGATTCGTAGCACGTCAGAGGGCATCAACTATAGCAATGCTGTATCCCTGTAAAGGGGGGATCAGCTAGTAGTATTGGGCAATAGGACCCAAAATAAAACAAAACAAACAAAACTGAATCCCTGTAAAGAGGGGATCAGAGTAAATTTAAAACTGTAAATTAAGAACTGTCAATTAAGAACCGTCAATTAAAAACAATAGTGGTCATATAAAAAGTGTAGACGGGTCTATTCTAGTCAATATAAATAATTAAAAATGTATAAAACAGCTGTTAGAGACGCAAAATTTTAAAAAATTTAAGATATCCTGGTACAGAATTGCCAAAAGAATGTATATCAAAAATAAAAAATTTTTGCTAAATGTTTTTGTTCACCTACCATGCCACTATAGGGTGGGTGGGAGGGCAAAATTTTCAAAATTTTTTGTTAGCTAGAAGCACGCGCGAGGTGTCAAAAGACGCGTCTCGGCGCGGGCTATCCAACCGTAATTACGGTTAGGTTAGGTTAGGTTAGGTTAGGTTAGGTTAGGTTAGGTTAGGTTAGGTTAGGTTAGGTTAGGTTAGGTTAGGTTAGGTTAGGTTAGGTTAGGTTAGGTTAGGTTAGGTTAGGTTAGGTTAGGTTAGGTTAGGTTAGGTTAGGTTAGGTTAGGTTAGGTTTTTTTTTTTTTTTTTTTTTTTTTTTTTTAGGGTTGACAGGAGTGGGAAATCCTCATGGACGCCCACACTGACCCACTGGGAGTCGGTCTGGGCAGTGCCGGACTCTTACCGGCTAAAACCCACTCCTGCCCTTGCTACAGGTGCCTTCTGACATGATCAGAAACCTTGTTAATCTGTGGTTGAGGTTACGATCATGAGTGGTTTGTTTGAAGTGAGTTATTCAGGATTTGGCAGTTTTTGGAAGATTTTTACGAATTTGGGAACTTTGCAGACATTTTAAATACTATTTGATTTTACTGTAAGTAGTTTAGTTTTTAAGCTAGTTTTAAATTTATTCTTTGAGATTCTATTTGATTTTATTAATTTACATTTTAGTTTGCTTCTAATTTTAATATTACTTTTATTATAATTTAACATTACAGGTTTCTTACAATGGCATTTCTAAATATATACTTATTATACATTAGTATATCATCGTCTATTCCTGTTTTGTTTGTTAGTTTTGTATATACTTAATTAAATATTTACTATTTGTCAAATAATATATACTTTTACTAATTTATTTTCATTAAATGTTTAACTTGAATATTAATCTTATTAATTTTTAGGCATGACTTCGTCTGATAGTGGTTCCAATTCACTATGAGAGGCTGCTGGAAATTACTTGGCCATAGTTGTCTTGGTTCAGCGGTCGGTCAGTGCAATAAGGAGCGAGTTGCGGTTTCCGATCGTTCTTTCTGCTTGGCAGCCACATCCGATGATCATCATCTTGGGTCTGCAAGTCATTTTGTCTACGCTTTGCTCAGTTTTGACCAGTTGAACCTTAACAATACGCCACGCTGGATCTGGCGAGGCTGTCCCATTTTAACCGCATTGGGCAGTCACTGCTAAACGCACTATGGTCCGATTTGCTACCCTTTACCGCTTTGCAGTTCCGGCAAACCGGCGCATCGCCTGCAGCGTGCGCCGGGCAATCGGACCTTAGGTGTGGGTCTCCACAGTGACTGCACAACAGCTCGGTGTCCTGGCAGTGCTTCCTGCCGTGCCCATACCCCAGGCAGATGGAGCATTGGACTAGCGGTGACTGGTCGGATACTCGCAACCTTTGCAGGTCTACGTGCACCCGACCCGCCACCGTCAGTCTCTGCCAGACTTGGGGCGACACCTGCAGAACGATGTGGCCCATATGTGGGTTCCTGGTTCGACGGCGGTATTTAACCACCATCCTCAGGTCCGCCGCGGCCACATCCCCCAGCAAGTGGGCATTCTGCACCTTCAGGTAGTGTACAACCTCATCATCAGCGTGGCAGGAGAGGACGTCCTTAAGGATGATGAGGGGGTCCTTATTTTGGACCTCCTCAACCCGGAGACCTCCTGACTTCCGGATCCTCTCCTTTACGGCCGTCATTTCTTCCCTTGTCGTGAACCCTACGATGACCTTCTGGTCCCTAGCTTTCCGCAGCCGCTCTACCCGCGTGCCTTCCTGTTTGGCATTGACTGCCATTCTAAGCTTTCCGATCACCACTTCACTAGTGTCGAACTCATCAACAGATGAGACGACGACTGAGTGAAGGGGCTTTCGGGGATGCTCCCTCGGAATGGCAGCCATTTCGGCGTAAGTCGGCTCTTGGCTTGCAGGAAAGCTAGGAGTCTGTTTCAGTTGCTCCGACAGAGCCAGCGTGTGCTGCTTGCAGTCCTCCAAAGCGTGGTTGTGCTGTTGGAGGTTTGCGACGAGCTGTTTCACTAGCTCTGTCGGAACATCTGCGGTCATCGTTGGCTCTTTTGGGATCTCAGCAACAGCTGTCTCCTCCACATCCTTGCAACTCATAGCCTCTGCTTCTTTAACTAGTTGATAAAGTCTTTCTACCGCTTTTGCAATTTCTTCTTTTATCTCCTTCTTGAGGTTTCTTGACGCCTGTAGTTGGAGTTTTGCCTTTAGCAGACAGGCCTTTGCCTCTGTGGTTCGATTTAAGTACCTCGCGGGTGGCACTTCATTCGGCAAGCTATCAGTGGCTTTCTGTGGCTGTTCTGCTCTGTCCATCTTCGCCTCCTGAAAGAGCTTCGATTTAGATTTGAGTTTGGGCGGAGACAACAAAGGGGCCTGTTTTGGAGGGGTTGGAGTTTTGAGGGGTCGCCCAGACTTGGACATGTCCGCCTCCCGATCTCCAATACTGCGTCGAACTGACGGGCCCATTGCTGACAACTTTGTTTTCTCCGCAACCAAACTCTCCTCAACAGCCTTATCCTTTTTAGGGGCAGGTGTTCTTAAACCGAACATGATGTATCTTTAACTAAAACGGGAAAGCTGTAAAGGGGCACCTATAGCTAAATTAGTACTGAATCCCTGTAAAGGGGGGATCAGACCGTCTTAAATTTGTCAAAATATAAATAATAATCGTCAATAAACAATAAATTTTTGTCATATAAAATTAACAGTCATTCAAATGTGTAAATACTTTAGATTAAAATGTGTTGACGAAAATATTTTTAACAAAAAAAGATTTTTAATATTCAAAAGTCTAAAAACAGCAGTTTGAAACGCGTGAAATGAAAAATTTTTAGATTTCCTGATAGACAATTGCAAAAAGAATGTAAATTAAAGATAAAAAATTTTCGCCAATTGTTTGTGTTCACCTACCCTGTCCCTATAGGGTGGGTGGGAGGGCAAAATTTTGAAAATTTTTTGTTAGCTAGAAGCACGCGCGAGGTGTCAAAAGACGCGTCTCGGCGCGGGCTATCCGACCAATGAAAAACACTTACTGTCGCAAGAAGAAAAATTTTGAGTTTTCGTCAAAAAACGTGTTTTTTACAGGAAAAATTTTGAAAATGGCCGAAATTTACACCAAACCAGAACTCCGGGTCGCGGAACGAGCACCAGAATGAGGGTAAGGTAGGTTAGGTTAGGTTAGGTTAGGTTAGGTTAGGTTAGGTTAGGTTAGGTTAGGTTAGGTTAGGTTAGGTTAGGTTAGGTTAGGTTAGGTTAGGTTAGGTTAGGTTAGGTTAGGTTAGGTTAGGTTAGGTTAGGTTAGGTTAGGTTAGGTTAGGTTAGGTTAGGTTAGGTTAGGTTAGGTTAGGTTAGGTTAGGTTAGGTTAGGTTAGGTTAGGTTAGGTTAGGTTAGGTTAGGTTAGGTTAGGTTAGGTTAGGTTAGGTTAGGTTAGGTTAGGTTAGGTTAGGTTAGGTTAGGTTAGGTTAGGTTAGGTTAGGTTAGGTTAGGTTAGGTTAGGTTAGGTTAGGTTAGGTTAGGTTAGGTTAGGTTAGGTTAGGTTAGGTTAGGTTAGGTTAGGTTAGGTTAGGTTAGGTTAGGTTAGGTTAGGTTAGGTTAGGTTAGGTTAGGTTAGGTTAGGTTAGGTTAGGTTAGGTTAGGTTAGGTTAGGTTAGGTTAGGTTAGGTTAGGTTAGGTTAGGTTAGGTTAGGTTTAGGTTAGGTTAGGTTAGGTTAGGTTAGGTTAGGTTTTTTTTTTTTTTTTTTTTTTTTTTTTAGGGTTGACAGGAGTGGGAAATCCTCATGGACGCCCACACTGACCCACTGGGAGTCAGTCTGGGCAGTGCCGGACTCTTACCGGCTAAAACCCACTCCTGCCTTTGCTAGTGTTGTCCTCTAACGTAATCAGAGACCTTTTGTTCCGTTTTAGATTTATGATTCTGTGTTATTTTAATTTTTATTTGTAGAGAGATGTGGCTTTTTGTTTTGTTTCTTCTTATTTATTCAATCTATCTGTGCATCTTTTCGTTTTACATAATTCTTGGTGCTATTTAAATACTATCACTTTAATATTAATTCTGTTAATTTACTTACATTTATGACAATTTTTATTTTATCTATTAAATTTTTTCTAGGTATGTTTATCGTAGATTAGCAATATTTCAAGTACTTATAAATGTTACCGGTTTTTTATTTAATGACATTGGTCAAATATACTTATTATATCGTAAATATCATTATAACCCATTTTATAAATAAGCTTACTAACATTGATAATAAATATAACTATTACAAAGATTTGTTGATTTTTCGATTGATTTCTTTAATTTTTGTTTAGCTACATCTTCTTGATTTTAACGGAAGTAGGGATAAGTTATTTGGTGTTTTTATTTTGAGAGCTTGTCGTTAAGGAGGGGTTTATCCTGGTTTGAATTGTGTTATTATTATTATCTATGACTTACCGGTTAATGCGATGTTTACCATCCCAAACCGGTAAGCTTTCGAACCCGAACTCTTCATTTTAACCATTTACCCGTCAGCAGTACGCCACACTAGACCTGGCGAGGCTGTCCCACTTTACACGCATTGGGCAGTCACTGCTGAATGCACTGTGGTCACATCTGCTGCTTTTTGCCACGTGGCAATTCCGGCAGACTGGCGCAACGCCATTTGCATGCGCCGGGCAATCAGCTCGCAGATGTGGGTCTCCGCAGTGACTGCACAATGGTATGGTGTCCTGGCAGTGCTTTTTTCCATGTCCATATCCAAGGCATATGGAGCACTGGATAAGCGGCGACTGGTCCGCTACTCGCAGCCTCTGCAGGTCCACGTGTACCCGACCAGCCGCCGTCAGCCTCTGCCATATCACAGGCGACACCTGTAGGATGATGTGGCCCATGTGTGGGTTCCTAGTACGACGGCGGTATTTCACCGCCATCCTTAGGTCCGCCGCGGCCACATCTCCTAGCAGATGAGCGTTTTGCACCTTGAGTGCCTGGACAACCTCGCTGTCTGTGTGGCAGGAAAGGACGTCCTTGAGGATGATGAGGGGGTCCTTGTTGACGACCTCCTCAACCCGGAGACCTACTGACATCCGGATCCTTTCCTTGACTGCTGCCATCTCCGCTCTGGTGGTGAAGCCAACTATAACCTTTTGGTCCCTCGCCTTCCGCAGCCGCTCGACCCTCGTACCCTCGGCTGTGGCATTGACCACCGCCCTGAGCTTTCCTATGACCCCGTCACTAGTGTCGAACTCATCGACAGATGAGACGACCACTGAGTGAAGAGGCCTGTGGGGGAGCTGTCTTGGGGCGGCAACAACTTCAGCAAAGGTCGGTTCCTGGCCCGCGGTGGGGCGAGGGGCCCCCTTCAGCTGTTCCGACAGCACTCGCGTTTGCTGCTTAACCTCGTCCAACGCTTGGTTGGTCTGCTGGAGGTTCTCTACCAGTTGTTTCGCGATCGCTGTCGGAAAATCTGTGGTCTCCTTCGATTGGATGTCTTGGCGTTCCGTACTGTCTGCTACGAATCCTCTGGCTTTCTCAGCCTCTTTCACCAGTTCGTAAAGCCGGTTGATGGCGTCAAGCACCCCCGTCTTGATTTCAGTTTTCAGGTTGCGAGAGTTGCCCAAATGGAGCTTTGCTTTATTTAGGCAAGCTCTCGCCTCCGCTGTGAGATTGGGGTACTTGGCTCCCCCCTCCGGCTTTTTAATGGGTCTTGCGGGCTCTACGGTCACCCGGCGGGTCTCCGGAGTGACAGGGCTCTCCTGGTAGTTATGTGCCGTGGTATCGCGCTTTAAGTTGGCTGGGGACTTTGCCTGGAGCTCAGTTTTCCCGGCCTCCCTTTCCCCAATGCTGCGCGTCACGTTCAGAAGCGAAGGCCCTGCCCTCTCCGCAGACCGCGGCGAGTCTCCGGAACTCTGCGTGCTTGCAGCCTTTTGTGCTGGTGTGTGGAACATCCTGTAGGGGATTCGTAGCACGTCAGAGGGCATCAACAATAGCAATGCTGTATCCCTGTAAAGGGGGGATCAGCTAGTAGTATTGGGCAATAGGACCCAAAATAAATCAAAACAAACAAAACTGAATCCCTGTAAAGGGGGGATCAAAGTAAATTTAAAACTGTAAATTAAGAACCATCAATTAAAAACAATAGTTGAAGACGAGTAAATTAGTGGTCATATAAAAAGTGTAGACGGTTTTAGTCAATATAAATAATTAAAAATGTATAAAACAGCTGTTTAAGACGCGAGATTTCGAAAATTTCTAGATTTCCTATTATGCTATTGCCAAATGAAGGTAATTCGTAAATAAAAATTTTTCGCCAAAAGTTTGTGTTCACCTTCCTTACCACTATAGGGTGGGTGGGTGGGCAAAATTTTCAAAATTTTTTGTTAGCTAGAAGCACGCGCGAGGTGTCAAAAGACGCGTCTCGGCGCGGGCTATCCAACCGCTGAAAAATATTTATTATAACCTGAAGAAAAATTTTGAGTTTTGGCCGAAAAACGTGTTTTTTACAGGAAATTTAGTGAAAATGGCCGAAAACAACACCGAACCAGGACTCCCGGGTCGCGAAACGAGCACCAGGGTGAAGGTACGGCTGGTATGTATTAATTTTGAAAATAATTTGAATTTAATAACTAGTGGATTTCAGGATAAAAATAAATTTAATAAAAATTAATAAAAACTTTTTGTAAAAAATTACAAGTGTCTGAAATGAAAAACTTTTTCGCGTCTATGTCAATTTTGTCGAGTCAATATGATAGGGGTAGGCTATTTAGGAATTATCGTGCTGAAAACAGCTTCAAAATGCGCCCCTTGGTTATCAAGTAATTACAATGTATGCAAATGACTACGGGGTATAGGTTGATTTTCTATGCCGCGAAAATCAAAGTGACGACGATTTCAAAGTTTTTTGCTAGCTAGAAGCACGCGCGAGGTGTCAAAAGACGCGTCTCGGCGCGGGCTATCCAACCGCTGAAAAATATTTACTATAACCTGAAGAAAAATTTTGAGTTTTGGCCGAAAAACGTGTTTTTTACAGGAAATTTAGTGAAAATGGCCGAAAACAACACCGAACCAGGACTCCCGGGTCGCGAAACGAGCACCAGGGTGAAGGTACGGCTGGTATGTATTAATTTTGAAAATAATTTGAATTTAATAACTAGTGGATTTCAGGATAAAAATAAATTTAATAAAAATTAATAAAAACTTTTTGTAAAAAATTACAAGTGTCTGAAATGAAAAACTTTTTCGCGTCTATGTCAATTTTGTCGAGTCAATATGATAGGGGTAGGCTATTTAGGAATTATCGTGCTGAAAACAGCTTCAAAATGCGCCCCTTGGTTATCAAGTAATTACAATGTATGCAAATGACTACGGGGTATAGGTTGATTTTCTATGCCGCGAAAATCAAAGTGACGACGATTTCAAAGTTTTTTGCTAGCTAGAAGCACGCGCGAGGTGTCAAAAGACGCGTCTCGGCGCGGGCTATCCAACCGCTGAAAAATATTTACTATAACCTGAAGAAAAATTTTGAGTTTTGGCCGAAAAACGTGTTTTTTACAGGAAATTTAGTGAAAATGGCCGAAAACAACACCGAACCAGGACTCCCGGGTCGCGAAACGAGCACCAGGGTGAAGGTACGGCTGGTATGTATTAATTTTGAAAATAATTTGAATTTAATAACTAGTGGATTTCAGGATAAAAATAAATTTAATAAAAATTAATAAAAACTTTTTGTAAAAAATTACAAGTGTCTGAAATGAAAAACTTTTTCGCGTCTATGTCAATTTTGTCGAGTCAATATGATAGGGGTAGGCTATTTAGGAATTATCGTGCTGAAAACAGCTTCAAAATGCGCCCCTTGGTTATCAAGTAATTACAATGTATGCAAATGACTACGGGGTATAGGTTGATTTTCTATGCCGCGAAAATCAAAGTGACGACGATTTCAAAGTTTTTTGCTAGCTAGAAGCACGCGCGAGGTGTCAAAAGACGCGTCTCGGCGCGGGCTATCCAACCGCTGAAAAATATTTACTATAACCTGAAGAAAAATTTTGAGTTTTGGCCGAAAAACGTGTTTTTTACAGGAAATTTAGTGAAAATGGCCGAAAACAACACCGAACCAGGACTCCCGGGTCGCGAAACGAGCACCAGGGTGAAGGTACGGCTGGTATGTATTAATTTTGAAAATAATTTGAATTTAATAACTAGTGGATTTCAGGATAAAAATAAATTTAATAAAAATTAATAAAAACTTTTTGTAAAAAATTACAAGTGTCTGAAATGAAAAACTTTTTCGCGTCTATGTCAATTTTGTCGAGTCAATATGATAGGGGTAGGCTATTTAGGAATTATCGTGCTGAAAACAGCTTCAAAATGCGCCCCTTGGTTATCAAGTAATTACGGGTTAGGTTAGGTTAGGTTAGGTTAGGTTAGGTTAGGTTAGGTTAGGTTAGGTTAGGTTAGGTTAGGTTAGGTTAGGTTAGGTTAGGTTAGGTTAGGTTAGGTTAGGTTAGGTTAGGTTAGGTTAGGTTAGGTTAGGTTAGGTTAGGTTAGGTTAGGTTAGGTTAGGTTAGGTTAGGTTAGGTTAGGTTAGGTTAGGTTAGGTTAGGTTAGGTTAGGTTAGGTTAGGTTAGGTTAGGTTAGGTTAGGTTAGGTTAGGTTAGGTTAGGTTAGGTTAGGTTAGGTTAGGTTAGGTTAGGTTAGGTTAGGTTAGGTTAGGTTAGGTTAGGTTAGGTTAGGTTAGGTTAGGTTAGGTTAGGTTAGGTTAGGTTAGGTTAGGTTAGGTTAGGTTAGGTTAGGTTAGGTTAGGTTAGGTTAGGTTAGGTTAGGTTAGGTTAGGTTAGGTTAGGTTAGGTTAGGTTAGGTTAGGTTAGGTTAGGTTAGGTTAGGTTAGGTTAGGTTAGGTTAGGTTAGGTTAGGTTAGGTTAGGTTAGGTTAGGTTAGGTTAGGTTAGGTTAGGTTAGGTTAGGTTAGGTTAGGTTAGGTTAGGTTAGGTTAGGTTAGGTTAGGTTAGGTTAGGTTAGGTTAGGTTAGGTTAGGTTAGGTTAGGTTAGGTTAGGTTAGGTTAGGTTAGGTTAGGTTAGGTTAGGTTAGGTTAGGTTAGGTTAGGTTAGGTTAGGTTAGGTTAGGTTAGGTTAGGTTAGGTTAGGTTAGGTTAGGTTAGGTTAGGTTAGGTTAGGTTAGGTTAGGTTAGGTTAGGTTAGGTTAGGTTAGGTTAGGTTAGGTTAGGTTAGGTTAGGTTAGGTTAGGTTAGGTTAGGTTAGGTTAGGTTAGGTTAGGTTAGGTTAGGTTAGGTTAGGTTAGGTTAGGTTAGGTTAGGTTAGGTTAGGTTAGGTTAGGTTAGGTTAGGTTAGGTTAGGTTAGGTTAGGTTAGGTTAGGTTAGGTTAGGTTAGGTTAGGTTAGGTTAGGTTAGGTTAGGTTAGGTTAGGTTAGGTTAGGTTAGGTTAGGTTAGATTAGGTTAGGTTAGGTTAGGTTAGGTTAGGTTAGGTTAGGTTAGGTTAGGTTAGGTTAGGTTAGGTTAGGTTAGGTTAGGTTAGGTTAGGTTAGGTT
>OV179153.1:20000-25000 GCA_921972225.1 Euplexia lucipara | reverse complement strand
TTTTAAGATCTCATCTTTGATTTCTTTTTTGAGATTGCGGGAGCTTGCAAGTTGCATTTTCGCCTTCATTAGGCAGGCTTTTGCCTCGGTGGTGCGACTCAAATACTTCATCGGAGGCACTTCACTCGTCAGGGTCATATGTGATTCCCCCTGCTGTTCCGCTCCATATGTCTTCGCCTCCTGGGATGTTTTCGATTTGGATTTGAGTTTAGGGGGAGTATTCAAGGGGGCCTTTTTTAAAGGGCTTGGGGTTTTCAGGGGTTGCACCGGTTTGCGCCTTTCAGCCTCCGACTCCCCAATGCTGCGCCTCACTGACGGGCCCTCCTGTCCCACATCTAAACTCTCCTCCACCGCCATCGTCTTCCTTGTAGCAGGTGTTCTTATCCCAAACATATTAAGATCTGGGGGATAACGAGTCGAGAAAAGAAGCTGTAATGGAACACCTATAGCAGTTGTAGAACTAGTGCTGAATCCCTGTAAAGGGGGGATCAGACTGTTGCTAACAAAGTTGATACGTAAACGTGTCAATAAAAGTCGTCAATATAAATAAAAGCGTAAATAATTATAAAATAAGTAAATAATTGACCAAAAGAAGGGTTTTAGACGCGATATTTTAAAAATTTTAAGATTTCCTGGTACAGAATTGCCAAAAGAATGTATATCAAAAATAAAAATTTTTCGCCAAATGTTTGTGTTCACCTACCTTACCACTATAGGGTGGGTGGGTGGGCAAAATTTTTGAAATTTTTTGTTAGCTAGAAGCACGCGCGAGGTGTCAAAAGACGCGTCTCGGCGCGGGCTATCCGACCAATGAAAAACACTTACTGTCGCAAGAAGAAAAATTTTGAGTTTTCGTCAAAAAACGTGTTTTTTACAGGAAAAATTTTGAAAATGGCCGAAATTTACACCAAACCAAGAGTCCGGGTCGCGGAACGAGCACCAGAATGAGGGTAAGGTAGGTTTGTGTCAATTTTGATTTTTTAATAAATTATTTAACGAGTGGATTTTGAATTAATAATTAATTTAATAAAAACTTTTTGTAAAATTTTACAAGTGTCTGTAAATGAAAACTTTTTCGCGTTTTTGTCAATTTAACTTAGTCAATACGATAGGGGGTGGCTATTTAGGAATTGTCGCGCTGAAAACAGCTTCAAAATGCGCCCCTTGGTTATCGAGTAATTACAATGTTTGCAATTGACTACGGGGTATAGGTAGATTTTGTTAGCCGTATAAATTAAAGTGACTACGATTTTTGAGTTTTCTGGTAGCTAGAAGCACGCGCGAGGTGTCAAAAGACGCGTCTCGGCGCGGGCTATCCGACCAATGAAAAACACTTACTGTCGCAAGAAGAAAAATTTTGAGTTTTCGTCAAAAAACGTGTTTTTTACAGGAAAAATTTTGAAAATGGCCGAAATTTACACCAAACCAAGAGTCCGGGTCGCGGAACGAGCACCAGAATGAGGGTAAGGTAGGTTTGTGTCAATTTTGATTTTTTAATAAATTATTTAACGAGTGGATTTTGAATTAATAATTAATTTAATAAAAACTTTTTGTAAAATTTTACAAGTGTCTGTAAATGAAAACTTTTTCGCGTTTTTGTCAATTTAACTTAGTCAATACGATAGGGGGTGGCTATTTAGGAATTGTCGCGCTGAAAACAGCTTCAAAATGCGCCCCTTGGTTATCGAGTAATTACAATGTTTGCAATTGACTACGGGGTATAGGTAGATTTTGTTAGCCGTATAAATTAAAGTGACTACGATTTTTGAGTTTTCTGGTAGCTAGAAGCACGCGCGAGGTGTCAAAAGACGCGTCTCGGCGCGGGCTATCCGACCAATGAAAAACACTTACTGTCGCAAGAAGAAAAATTTTGAGTTTTCGTCAAAAAACGTGTTTTTTACAGGAAAAATTTTGAAAATGGCCGAAATTTACACCAAACCAAGAGTCCGGGTCGCGGAACGAGCACCAGAATGAGGGTAAGGTAGGTTTGTGTCAATTTTGATTTTTTAATAAATTATTTAACGAGTGGATTTTGAATTAATAATTAATTTAATAAAAACTTTTTGTAAAATTTTACAAGTGTCTGTAAATGAAAACTTTTTCGCGTTTTTGTCAATTTAACTTAGTCAATACGATAGGGGGTGGCTATTTAGGAATTGTCGCGCTGAAAACAGCTTCAAAATGCGCCCCTTGGTTATCGAGTAATTACAATGTTTGCAATTGACTACGGGGTATAGGTAGATTTTGTTAGCCGTATAAATTAAAGTGACTACGATTTTTGAGTTTTCTGGTAGCTAGAAGCACGCGCGAGGTGTCAAAAGACGCGTCTCGGCGCGGGCTATCCGACCAATGAAAAACACTTACTGTCGCAAGAAGAAAAATTTTGAGTTTTCGTCAAAAAACGTGTTTTTTACAGGAAAAATTTTGAAAATGGCCGAAATTTACACCAAACCAAGAGTCCGGGTCGCGGAACGAGCACCAGAATGAGGGTAAGGTAGGTTTGTGTCAATTTTGATTTTTTAATAAATTATTTAACGAGTGGATTTTGAATTAATAATTAATTTAATAAAAACTTTTTGTAAAATTTTACAAGTGTCTGTAAATGAAAACTTTTTCGCGTTTTTGTCAATTTAACTTAGTCAATACGATAGGGGGTGGCTATTTAGGAATTGTCGCGCTGAAAACAGCTTCAAAATGCGCCCCTTGGTTATCGAGTAATTACAATGTTTGCAATTGACTACGGGGTATAGGTAGATTTTGTTAGCCGTATAAATTAAAGTGACTACGATTTTTGAGTTTTCTGGTAGCTAGAAGCACGCGCGAGGTGTCAAAAGACGCGTCTCGGCGCGGGCTATCCGACCAATGAAAAACACTTACTGTCGCAAGAAGAAAAATTTTGAGTTTTCGTCAAAAAACGTGTTTTTTACAGGAAAAATTTTGAAAATGGCCGAAATTTACACCAAACCAAGACTCCGGGTCGCGGAACGAGCACCAGAATGAGAGTAAGGTAGGTTCGTGTCAATTTTGATTTTTTAATAAATTATTTAACGAGTGGATTTTGAATTAATAATTAATTTAATAAAAACTTTTTGTAAAATTTTACAAGTGTCTGTAAATGAAAACTTTTTCGCGTTTTTGTCAATTTAACTTAGTCAATACGATAGGGGGTGGCTATTTAGGAATTGTCGCGCTGAAAACAGCTTCAAAATGCGCCCCTTGGTTATCGAGTAATTACAATGTTTGCAATTGACTACGGGGTATAGGTAGATTTTGTTAGCCGTATAAATTAAAGTGACTACGATTTTTGAGTTTTCTGGTAGCTAGAAGCACGCGCGAGGTGTCAAAAGACGCGTCTCGGCGCGGGCTATCCGACCAATGAAAAACACTTACTGTCGCAAGAAGAAAAATTTTGAGTTTTCGTCAAAAAACGTGTTTTTTACAGGAAAAATTTTGAAAATGGCCGAAATTTACACCAAACCAAGAGTCCGGGTCGCGGAACGAGCACCAGAATGAGGGTAAGGTAGGTTTGTGTCAATTTTGATTTTTTAATAAATTATTTAACGAGTGGATTTTGAATTAATAATTAATTTAATAAAAACTTTTTGTAAAATTTTACAAGTGTCTGTAAATGAAAACTTTTTCGCGTTTTTGTCAATTTAACTTAGTCAATACGATAGGGGGTGGCTATTTAGGAATTGTCGCGCTGAAAACAGCTTCAAAATGCGCCCCTTGGTTATCGAGTAATTACAATGTTTGCAATTGACTACGGGGTATAGGTAGATTTTGTTAGCCGTATAAATTAAAGTGACTACGATTTTTGAGTTTTCTGGTAGCTAGAAGCACGCGCGAGGTGTCAAAAGACGCGTCTCGGCGCGGGCTATCCGACCAATGAAAAACACTTACTGTCGCAAGAAGAAAAATTTTGAGTTTTCGTCAAAAAACGTGTTTTTTACAGGAAAAATTTTGAAAATGGCCGAAATTTACACCAAACCAAGAGTCCGGGTCGCGGAACGAGCACCAGAATGAGGGTAAGGTAGGTTTGTGTCAATTTTGATTTTTTAATAAATTATTTAACGAGTGGATTTTGAATTAATAATTAATTTAATAAAAACTTTTTGTAAAATTTTACAAGTGTCTGTAAATGAAAACTTTTTCGCGTTTTTGTCAATTTAACTTAGTCAATACGATAGGGGGTGGCTATTTAGGAATTGTCGCGCTGAAAACAGCTTCAAAATGCGCCCCTTGGTTATCGAGTAATTACAATGTTTGCAATTGACTACGGGGTATAGGTAGATTTTGTTAGCCGTATAAATTAAAGTGACTACGATTTTTGAGTTTTCTGGTAGCTAGAAGCACGCGCGAGGTGTCAAAAGACGCGTCTCGGCGCGGGCTATCCGACCAATGAAAAACACTTACTGTCGCAAGAAGAAAAATTTTGAGTTTTCGTCAAAAAACGTGTTTTTTACAGGAAAAATTTTGAAAATGGCCGAAATTTACACCAAACCAAGAGTCCGGGTCGCGGAACGAGCACCAGAATGAGGGTAAGGTAGGTTTGTGTCAATTTTGATTTTTTAATAAATTATTTAACGAGTGGATTTTGAATTAATAATTAATTTAATAAAAACTTTTTGTAAAATTTTACAAGTGTCTGTAAATGAAAACTTTTTCGCGTTTTTGTCAATTTAACTTAGTCAATACGATAGGGGGTGGCTATTTAGGAATTGTCGCGCTGAAAACAGCTTCAAAATGCGCCCCTTGGTTATCGAGTAATTACAATGTTTGCAATTGACTACGGGGTATAGGTAGATTTTGTTAGCCGTATAAATTAAAGTGACTACGATTTTTGAGTTTTCTGGTAGCTAGAAGCACGCGCGAGGTGTCAAAAGACGCGTCTCGGCGCGGGCTATCCGACCAATGAAAAACACTTACTGTCGCAAGAAGAAAAATTTTGAGTTTTCGTCAAAAAACGTGTTTTTTACAGGAAAAATTTTGAAAATGGC
>OV179153.1:0-12500 GCA_921972225.1 Euplexia lucipara | reverse complement strand
AGGTTAGGTTAGGTTAGGTTAGGTTAGGTTAGGTTAGGTTAGGTTAGGTCAGGTTAGGTTAGGTTAGGTTAGGTTAGGTTAGGTTAGGTTAGGTTAGGTTAGGTTAGGTTAGGTTAGGTTAGGTTAGGTTAGGTTAGGTTAGGTTAGGTTAGGTTAGGTTAGGTTAGGTTAGGTTAGGTTAGGTTAGGTTAGGTTAGGTTAGGTTAGGTTAGGTTAGGTTAGGTTAGGTTAGGTTAGGTTAGGTTAGGTTAGGTTAGGTTAGGTTAGGTTAGGTTAGGTTAGGTTAGGTTAGGTTAGGTTAGGTTAGGTTAGGTTAGGTTAGGTTAGGTTAGGTTAGGTTAGGTTAGGTTAGGTTAGGTTAGGTTAGGTTAGGTTAGGTTAGGTTAGGTTAGGTTAGGTTAGGTTAGGTTAGGTTAGGTTAGGTTAGGTTAGGTTAGGTTAGGTTAGGTTAGGTTAGGTTAGGTTAGGTTAGGTTAGGTTAGGTTAGGTTAGGTTAGGTTAGGTTAGGTTAGGTTAGGTTAGGTTAGGTTAGGTTAGGTTAGGTTAGGTTAGGTTAGGTTAGGTTAGGTTAGGTTAGGTTAGGTTAGGTTAGGTTAGGTTAGGTTAGGTTAGGTTAGGTTAGGTTAGGTTAGGTTAGGTTAGGTTAGGTTAGGTTAGGTTAGGTTAGGTTAGGTTAGGTTAGGTTAGGTTAGGTTAGGTTAGGTTAGGTTAGGTTAGGTTAGGTTAGGTTAGGTTAGGTTAGGTTAGGTTAGGTTAGGTTAGGTTAGGTTAGGTTAGGTTAGGTTAGGTTAGGTTAGGTTAGGTTAGGTTAGGTTAGGTTAGGTTAGGTTAGGTTAGGTTAGGTTAGGTTAGGTTAGGTTAGGTTAGGTTAGGTTAGGTTAGGTTAGGTTAGGTTAGGTTAGGTTAGGTTAGGTTAGGTTAGGTTAGGTTAGGTTAGGTTAGGTTAGGTTAGGTTAGGTTAGGTTAGGTTAGGTTAGGTTAGGTTAGGTTAGGTTAGGTTAGGTTAGGTTAGGTTAGGTTAGGTTAGGTTAGGTTAGGTTAGGTTAGGTTAGGTTAGGTTAGGTTAGGTTAGGTTAGGTTAGGTTAGGTTAGGTTAGGTTAGGTTAGGTTAGGTTAGGTTAGGTTAGGTTAGGTTAGGTTAGGTTAGGTTAGGTTAGGTTAGGTTAGGTTAGGTTAGGTTAGGTTAGGTTAGGTTAGGTTAGGTTAGGTTAGGTTAGGTTAGGTTAGGTTAGGTTAGGTTAGGTTAGGTTAGGTTAGGTTAGGTTAGGTTAGGTTAGGTTAGGTTAGGTTAGGTTAGGTTAGGTTAGGTTAGGTTAGGTTAGGTTAGGTTAGGTTAGGTTAGGTTAGGTTAGGTTAGGTTAGGTTAGGTTAGGTTAGGTTAGGTTAGGTTAGGTTAGGTTAGGTTAGGTTAGGTTAGGTTAGGTTAGGTTAGGTTAGGTTAGGTTAGGTTAGGTTAGGTTAGGTTAGGTTAGGTTAGGTTAGGTTAGGTTAGGTTAGGTTAGGTTAGGTTAGGTTAGGTTAGGTTAGGTTAGGTTAGGTTAGGTTAGGTTAGGTTAGGTTAGGTTAGGTTAGGTTAGGTTAGGTTAGGTTTTTTTTTTTTTTTTTTCCTACCTCTCCACGCTAGGTGGAGCCTGCGAGCTAAGTTTCCCCTAACATTATTAGGGACCTTGGGATGCTTGGGTTTCATTTATTTAAGAAAAGTATTTTATTTAAAAGAAAAGTAACAAGTAACTTTTTTTTAAACTATGATGACAACATTTAACTTAATTTTAGGCCTTACATTTAACATCTTTTGTTTCGCTAATATTTTTATAACATTGACATAAAACTAACTTAAATTTATAACATATTTTGATTTTCAGCAGTTAGTACATCAAAACTTATTTCTAGAATACTTATTTTAAACATTTGATAAAGATTTTGTCACTAAAAAATATAACTACTTAGTATATAGTACTTAATTTAAAACAGTTAGGGCTTTTAAACATGTGTGGTGTATACACAGTACTTACTTAAATTTAAGGTCTTATATGTAACATATTTATTTTTAGACTAATTTTTATATTAATATAGACTTATAATTATCTTAAATTTACTACATATATTTTTAGTTTTTACTGTTTACACATTATAACATAATACCACAGTATTTATTTCTAGGATATTAACAAGTTTTGACACTTAAACATTTAGATACGGTCAAAGAAACTTAATTGGTAACATAAAATGTTTACAAAAAATTTTTTAGTCATAATTTTATTATGGTGCATGCATGGATGCACCACTGGCTACTCAAAGGTGTTTTGCTCGTCGGCTAGTCGCTTCGTTTCGGCGTAGCGAGACAGATGGCGCTATGAGTGTCACAGACATGAATGTATTTTGATGTCGGTGGCAGAGTTTTTGTTTACTCATTGATTCCGTAATGGCGACACAGATGGCGCCATTGTGGATAATTAGTTCAACATAATTTTATATTGACATGTTTGATTTTGGTATTCATTTTAGGGGACAGAGTTGGGGATGTGGTTGGGTCTGGGTATATAGTCAGATGAATTTACTCGTGTATGATAATAAATGTTGTTTGTAATTTGTATCTGTTTTGTAGGTGTTGTTTGCAAATGATGTTTACTAATGAGGTGTTTTTATGTTTTGTGTAATACTTGTACTTGTTATTTTTATTAGCTGATGTGAGTTGTGACAATAATATATATATATATACTTAGATTATACATATTTATTGGCGTTTCTTAATCTGTTTTTGTTTTATGTGCGATTTGTTATTAGGGTAAGTTAGTTTGTCTCGTGTGTGTTGATATATTTGTATATATTTACTATATAGTTTGTATATCAGTGTTTTTTGTTGTATAATGGTTTCCGTGTGTCTGTTTATTCCATTGTTGTGGTCCAGTTTTACGTACTCCCAGTTTGTGTTGCTGTATTGTTGTGTTTCTGTGTGTGTTGTGTGTGTTATGTGGACCCCGAGCTGTTTAAGCGTACGCCGTTGTCGTTCTAGCCAGGTAGTCCCATTTCTTACGGACCGGGCATTCCACGCTAAATGCGTTGTGACCGGTCTTCTGTAACCTCGAGTGCAGACAGTTGCAGCACTGCGGTTCCATCCCCGCGACAAACTCCTCGCACTTCTCGCGGAGGTGTGGACCTCCACAGTGGCTACACTTGTCCGCACTCGCGGTACAAAATTTCCGGCCGTGCCCGTATGCCAGGCATTTGGTGCATTGGACTAACGGGGACTGGTCCTCCACCCTTACCCTTTGCAGGTCCAGGTACAGAGCACCAGCATCCGTCATCCTCTGCCAAACCCTGGGCCTGACTTGAACGACAACGTGCGCCGTGTTTGGGTTTTTGGTCCTTTTTTTATATTTTATGGCCATTTCTTTTTCTTCCTCTTCCAGGTCTCTGAATACATCCTTGTTCTGTGAATAGAGCGCTTTCACCAGCTCGTCGTCTTCACTGTCCAAAAAGACGTCTTTTAGGACAACGAGCGGGTTTTTATTTTTCATGGGCGCTACTATTAGCCCTTTCCCTTGGGTCTCAATTCTTTTCTTAACCTTGTTTAGCTCTTCCTCCGTGTCACAACCCAGTATCACGGTCTGGTTTTTGGCCTTACGCACTTTGTTAATTTTTAGGCCAGTTTCCCTGGCATCGACCGCCCTCTTCACCTTGGCCAACACCTCGTCGGCGGTATCCAGACCGCCTTCGAAGGTGACAGCCACCGAGTGAAGTGCCGGTCGATGCCCGGGTCTGGCTGCTGTGACGCTTGCGTATGATCTGGGGGTGTCGGCCTTTGGCTCGGTTGCCACTGCCCTGATGGCCTCCCTGATCTCGTCGGTTCTGGCGACGACCTCGGCGGCGACCACGTCGAACTTGGCCTCGAAGTAGGCGGCGGAATGATCTTGTACACGGTTCAAGGATGCTTTCGTAGCGTCGAGCTTCTCGCCGACCTCGTGTACCTTTTCTATGATGTCGGCGCCGCTGTCGCTGACGTAGTTTTTCGTTTCTTGGAGGCCCAGAGAGACCTTCTTCTCTAGTTCTTTTAGCCCCGTTTGTATGCCCTTCTCCATTTTCTCCAGCCTTTCAATAAGCACCTCCGATAACTCGGGTGACGCTGGCGTGGTGGTTGTGCGTGCGGGTTGGGCTGTAGGGGATGATGTTTCCAGGCCCTTCATCCGTCTGCTGAGCTCGAAGAGGGTCCGTAGGCATCTGTCTGACTGGGTCTCCAGGAAGATCTTGATGTCTCTCCTCATTTGAGGGTAATCTTTGACCCTTGATGGGATATCTTCGAAGGTCTTCATGACCTCCTGGAGTAGTTTGTCATTTGACAGGGCGGCATATGTGTCGCTTTGCCTTCTATAGGTCTCCATATTGTCTACGGACCTTCGTTTTCGCTCAGGCCTCTTGATGAAGGTCCTGGCTGCATCTATCGCCTGTCCGGGCGGGCTTGAAGGGTTGGGGGTGGAACCTGATGTCCTTGTCGACGATGACAGTGGGGTCTCGGCGTTCGACATTGCGTGTGTGTGTATAGGGCACAATGAGAGGTAGGAACGTCAATGTGTAAAAATGTAAATAAATTATAAACTAATTACAATATACAGTCAGTCTGACCCTGTATAGGGGGGTGTGTACTATTTGACCCTGTAAATGGGGGTCAAGTATCGCTGTCAGTACAGCTGTCGAAAAAAAAATTTTCCCAAAAGAAAAATTTTTTGTCGAAATTTTTCTAAGTCCTAATTATATTAAAAGGGGTGGGAACGGGTCAAATTTGGGGGGGGAGGATACCTCTTAAGTGGTTTTTGCCGTGGTGTCTTCGACACAACAAAGGCCGAATTTGAGGTCAATTTTGCGTTATCTCCCCTCGTTCCGGAGATATAGGTATTTTTAGGTGGAAGGGAAGGGGGAGGGTCCAAACTGGGTGGAGAGGGTACCTCTTATGCGACTATCACCGTGGTGTCTTCGACACCACAGAGGCTGGTTTTGAGGTCGAATTTATCCTATCTCGCCTCGTTTCCGAGATATGGCGGTTTGACGGTTTAGAAAAACCTAACCCTCCTTTATGCACAGTCGGGTAGATCTTCCAGATGGCCTAGCTGGGTCTACCCTGAACCGATTTTTGCGTGAGTGGGCTCTTTTGTTTGGCCTTGTTGAGCTCTTTCTAGTTGTTAAGGTTTTAGGATAGAGGGTGGGGGGTGGTGGGTGGGGGGGGAGGTGCAGAGGGGGTTCCAAAATTTTGGTTTGACTACAACAGTGCGGCTGAGGGCCACCTGCTGGGTATTAAACGGGGAGTGTTTCAACAGGGGAGGGGGAGGGGGGTGAGGGGGGGGTGCGTAAGGGTGGGGGGTATGTCCCGTAAGAGTAGTATTACAAGGCCCGTGATTTTGAGGCAATTTTGTATTGAGGGGGGGGGGGGGTGTAAGAGGGGGGGGGGAGGGGATCCAAAGAGTAAAATGCAAAGTGTGGCTGAGGGCCACCAGCAATGTTTTTACGGGAAATTATTTAAGGGGGGGGGGGGGGGGGTTGTGTAAAAGGGGGGGGGGGGGTATGTCCAGGAAGGGGAGTGCTGTACGGCTTGTGAATTTTAAGCAAAATATTTTTGAAAACTTTGATGATGAGTGAACTCTGCCTACCTTATAATCTATCGTTCTTACGAAATGTTGTGTCTACGAACGTAAACAAAGAATAACTAAGATTTTTGTGTGGAGAAATTTTATATCGGGGAGAATTTCCCCAAAGTGGGGAGAATTACGAAAATTGAAAAAGTACTTTTTTGTTTTTGAATTAATTAGAATTTAGTGGGGGGGACTTTATCGGGGGGGGCACAAAACCGATTTGTGCGGTGTTATTTTTTGAAAAAGGGGGCTATTTATCTGGGTGCACTTAATCTTAAAATATTAACTTACTAAACTTAAACACTAGGTACATAAAGTGACCAACAGCTATTTGCCGTTTTCGTGCGGTTGGTAAACAAGTCACCCTTTACTATTTTCTTAATTTACACAACTAATATTACTCGTAAAATTATTTTATTTACAGATTTATTTCTAGGAGGGTGCTGTTGTCAAACTTAGCCCTTCACAAGTCGGGCGTCTTTAATAGGGGGTGAGCAGCTATAGCCCGAAAAGGCTGTCAGGTTACCAAAAACCGCAAATACGGGTTTTTGGTGCTCACACCTCGTCTAGCTTACGGCTTTATTGCCCTGGAACGGGTAGCTCCCGCGTTCTGTTTTCACTGGTAACTCTTAAAAACTAGCTAACCTATGTATTTGCATTAGAGTCCTTGTGCTGCAGCTGGTCTTCGCTGCTCCAGGGCCGGTCAAAGTCCGTGTTTGGCGTGTTTTTGTTACCCGGTTTTATTAAAACTTTTATAACTAATTATTTACTTGTCCGAAAATTCTACAATTTAACACTTAGAGTCTCTACACTATGCTCTATCCCTTAAGGTCCAAAAAATATATAGTTATCACTTTAATTTGTAAATTATGGGGGGTCAAACACTGAGCGTCTTTTGTCACTTTTTGTAACCTGGGTAACTTCCTGGGGGAAGGTCCGATTGCGGTGATCGGGGTGTCTGATGAAAGGGGACGACTTCCTGCGCCTATCCCCGTTTCCTGAATTTTCCTCCGGCTGCTGGAAGTGGAAGTCGTGAACACGCCGGTTTCCTTCTTTGTCCCGTATCTTGGCGAGTTCCCACGGGAAAAATCCCGGACTCAGCCAAGATGATGGGGCTCGTCCAGCTGCTTCGACTGGTATATAAAAAATACCAGGTTGTCGATTTGGTTCTCGCGGCGTTTCACTATTTGTGTTTTGTTTACACTTTTGAGGTTAAGAAAAATGGTTTTTTAGGGGTAACTTCCCCAATTTTTACCCAATTTCAAAAATAATTTCGCGATTACTTAAGCCTCGTTATTACGCAGATGGTTTTTTAATAAAAATAGCAATTTTCAACACTTTTATGTTTTTCACGATTTTTGAGCGCGGAGCGACTTAAAAAACGATCCGACCGCCACGGTAGCCGGGGGGGGAACGGTTAGGTTAGGTTAGGTTAGGTTAGGTTAGGTTAGGTTAGGTTAGGTTAGGTTAGGTTAGGTTAGGTTAGGTTAGGTTAGGTTAGGTTAGGTTAGGTTAGGTTAGGTTAGGTTAGGTTAGGTTAGGTTAGGTTAGGTTAGGTTAGGTTAGGTTAGGTTAGGTTAGGTTAGGTTAGGTTAGGTTAGGTTAGGTTAGGTTAGGTTAGGTTAGGTTAGGTTAGGTTAGGTTAGGTTTTTTTTTTTTTTTGGCGCCTACCTCTCCACGCTAGGTGGAGCCTGCGAGCTAGTTTTCCCCTAACATGATCAGGGACCTTGGGATGCTGGGTTTTATTTATTTATTTAAAAAGATAATAAAGAAGAATTTACAGTTATTATTGTAGACATGGTAGGGTTTTCTTATTCTATGTTTACTTTATTTATGGTTCTTATACTATTACACTTATTTTATACTTAGTTAGTAGCGGCTGGGTCCGGCTGGTCAGCTCATCGTTTTCCGCTCTGGAAACTAGAGATCCCGCAGAGCAGTCGACGGGTGAGCTTTCAGGCTTGGACCTTTACATTTATACTTATGTGTCTAAATTTTTGTTTCATACATAACTACATTTATTACATTTTCTTAATTTTAGCTTATTACTAACATATATTTTATTCTAACATACAATTTTCCTAACATAATAACTTATACATTTAGGTTTTTACATTTAACTCCTCAAATGTCCTTATGAGCACCTGTTGGATCATAAGAAATGTTCCAATGTCCTTATGAGCACCCGTTGGATCATAAGAAAATTTGTTGCGAATGTCGCGTGTGCACCCGTTGGATCGTAAGGATTAGTTTCGGCGTAGCGAAACAGATGGCGCCAGAGACGGGGTTTTGCATGTCATAAGTTAGCAAGTGGCTATCATGTTTTTGTTCATCTTATAACTTTGTTCGTGTATGGCGTCACAGATGGCGCTGTTTTAGATATGAGTTCCTATTGTAATATTTGTACTACGATGTTATTGTTTTGTCTACTCGCCTATTTTCTACTCGCTCATTAGTTCCGTTTAGCGTCATAGGTGTCGTTTTTAGGATCGGAATTGGAGAAGTAAACGGGTAAAATGGGTAATTATACGTGTTTGTGATAACTATGTAATTTGTATCTGTTTTGTAAGTGTTGTTTTCAAGTGTTGTTTACTAATGAGGTGTTTTTATGTTTTGTGTTATACTTGACTTGTTAATTTGATTAGCTGTTTTGTGTTGTTACAATAATATATATATATATACTTAGATTATATATATTTATTGTTGTTTCTTAATCTGTTTTGTTTTACGTGCGGGTTATTAGTAGGGTAAGTTAGTTTGTTTCGTGTGTTGATATATTCGTATATATTTACTATATATTTACATATCTGTGTTTTTTGTTGTTTACTGGTTTCCGTGTGTCTGTTTATTCCATTATTTTGGTCCAGTTTTACGTACTTCCAGTTTGTGTTACTGTATTGGTGTGTTCCTGTATGTGTTGTGTGTATTGTGTAGACCCGGAGCTGTTTATGCGTACGCCGTTGTCGTTCGGGCCAGATAGTCCCACTTTTTACGGACCGGACATTCGTCGCTAAAGGCGTTGTGGTCGGTTTTTTGTAACTTTGAGTGCAGGCAGTTGCAGCACTGCGGTTCAGCCCCTGCCACGAAGTCCTCGCACTTCTCCCGCAGATGTGGGCCTCCGCAGTGACTGCACCTGTCCGCACCTTCAGTACAAAATTTCCGGCCATGTCCGTAAGCCAGGCATTTTGTACATTGGATGAGCGGAGACTGGTCTTCCACCCTGACTCTTTGCAGGTCCAGGTACACAGCACCAGCCTCCGTCATCCTCTGCCAAACCCTGGGTCTGACCTGGACGACAACGTGCGCCGTTTTAGGGTTTCTGGTCTTCTTTTTGTATTTTATTACCATCCCTGTTTCATCCTTATCTAGGTCTTTGAATATTGATTCATTCTGGGTGTGAAGTGCCTCTATGATTTCTTCGTCACTGTTGTCCAGGAAAACATCCTTCAGGACCACGAGTGGGTTCTTATTCCGCATGGGCGCTACTAATAACCCTTCGCCTCGGCTCTCGATTCTGTTTTTAACCTTGTTGAGCTCCGCTTCTGAGTCACACCCCAATATGACTGTCTGGTTTCTGGCTTTGCGGACCTTATTTATTTTGAGGCCAGTACCCCTGGCATCGACCGCCTTCTTCACCCTGGCCAACACCTCGTCGGCGGTATCCTGACCGCCTTCGAAAGTGACCGCCATTGAGTGAAGTGCCGGCCGATACCCGGGTCTGGCTGCCGCGACGCTGGCGTATGACCGGGGGGTGTCCGTCTTTGAGCCACTTGCTACTTCGCTAATGGCCTCCTTTAAGCTGTCCGTTCTGGCGGCGGACTCACTGAATAAATCACACATTTTTTCTTCAAGGTCTCCTACGGCTAAGGCGGCTATCTTTACCCCTTCTTTCGTGTGTTCTATGGCGGTTTTGACCCTGACGACACTATCGCCGACCGCGATAATCTTGTCGGTGACGGCTTCGGCGTTTGCGACACAGCAATCACTGGTCTCCGCGATAACCTTTTTGAGGCCCTTTGAGACCTTGTCGTCGAGGTCACTCAGCCGCGCCTCTATGCCCTTCTCCATTTTCTCCAGCCTTTCAATAAGCGCCTCCGATAACTCGGGTGACGCTGGCATGGTGGTTGTGCGTGCGGGTTGGGCTGTAGGGGATGATGCTTCCAGGCCCTTCATCCGTCTGCTGAGCTCGAAGAGGGTCCGCAGGCATCTGTCTGACTGGGTCTCCAGGAAGATCTTTATGTCTCTCCTCATTTGAGGGTAATCTTTGACCTTTGATGGAATATCTTCGAAAGTCTTCATGACCTCCAGGAGTAGTTTGTCATTTGACAGGGCGGCATATGTGTCGCTTTGCCTTCTATAGGTCTCCATATTGTCTACGGACCTTCGTTTTCGCTCCGGCCTCTTGATGAAGGTCCTGGCCGCATCTATCGCCTGCTCGGGCGGGCTTGAAGGGTTGGGGGTGGAGCCTGATGTCTTTGTCGATGATGACAGTGGGGTCTCGGCGTTCAACATTGCGTGTGTGTGTATAGGGCACTATGAGAGGTAGGTACGTCAATGTGTAAATAATATAAATAAATTATAAACTAAATACAATATGCAGTCAGTCTGACCCTGTATAGGGGGGTGAGTACTGTTTGACCCTGTATATGGGGGTCAAGTCTGTATGCAGTCAGAACAGGAAGAGAATATAGCACAAAAAAGAAAAAATAAAATTTTGTCAACAAAAAATTTTTGGGGTCAAAGAGGGAGGAGGGGGTCAAAAATGGGGGGGATGGATACCTCTGGGGCGGTTTTCACCTCGTGGAGTCGTTCCGACTCCACTTTGGCTGAATCCGCGGTCAGAATTGTCCTATCTCTACGGGTTCCAGAGATATCTGCTTTTCAATCAGATACCAGGCGCACTCGACGGGTTTTCGAATACACCTGACCGATTGTGTCACTAAATTTCCGATTTTACCAAAAAATAAATTTTGCAGAACACAGAAATGTGCGTCTTTTATTGTGCCTCTTGTCTGCTTCTGACTGTTTCGGGGTGTAAAGGGGGGCGGGTTGGGGGGGGGGGGGGGTTGCGGGGCGGGGGGGGTTAAGAAATTTTGATTTTATTTCTAAGTGTGGCTGGGGGCCACCTGCAGGGTATATACGGGGGGTATTATCAAGAGGGTGGGGGGGGGTAAATGTAAAGGGGGGGGGGGTAAAAAAAGGGGGGGGGGTATATCCCGTTAGCGGAGCTATATAAAAAATGAAGTAGGACAAATTTATTAGGGGGGGGGGGGGAGGGGGGTGTTGGGGGGGTCCAAAAATGTGTTTTGATTTAGTATGGCAGGCGGCCGCTTGCAGTCTTAACTTTAATATTTGGGGGGGGGGGGGGGGTTGAAATAATGAAGGGGGGGGGGGTTCCGGGAAGGGTAGTGCTACACGGCTTGAGTCTTAGCAACAAAACAAATTTTTACAAAATTTAAAAAATTTTTTGAACTCTGCCTACCTTGTTAGTATGTTCAAGTTTACTTGATTTTACTTCTACGAATGATGTAAACAAAGATCCACAAAATTACGTAGTTTGAAAATGTACTTTTTTGTTTGAAGTTTAATTAAAATTTTATGGGGGGGAATTTATAGAGGGGGGCTCAAAACCGATTTGTGCGGTGTTATTTTTGAAAAAGGGGGGCTGTATTTATAATAAATTAAGATTGAAGTTCTAAAAATTTTTCTACTAAACTACAATGTGTGTACGTTTTCACTGTGACTGAAGGTCAATTTTACTGCACTTTTGAAGAGTATTTAGGGGACTGGGGAAGGGGGTGATATTATATGGTACTAATCTGACCCTGTAAAGGGGGGTTTAAATTGTCAAAATTGGGGTACAACCCCTGAAATAGTCTTAAATTTAAAGATACTTGGTGGTAGCTTTTTGCACCAATGAGCAATTTACGGTCGATTTTTTCCGGAGTGCCACACCTTAAAATTCTTTTGTAAACAACTTAGGATAGGGTTTCGTAAAAACGTTATAACTATTAATCTACTCGTTAGAAAATTCTGGAATTTTTCACTTAGAGTCTGTACACTATGAACTATTTTTTAAGGTCCATAAATCACTATGCTATCGATTAAAATATAAAGTTATGGGGTGTGGAACACAGGGTGTCTTTTTCACTTCTATAAAACCTTATATCTTCCAGAAGGGGTGGCCGATCTCAATGATCGGGGTGTCGGGTGAAAGGGGAGAGTGTCCTGCGCTCATCCCCTTTTCCAGTTTTCGCCTCCGGCTGCCGGAAACCGTTGTCGTTGTCAGGCTGGAAATCTTCTTCCTCCTGTATCCTGGCGAGTTCGAACGGGAAAAATCCCGGACTCAACCAGGATGATAGGGCACGTCAAGGCGCTTCTTTTGACACCTTAAAAGTACTAGGTCACCGATTTAGTTTTTGCAGCGTTTCACTTTTTGTGTTTTTTCACCAAACTTTGAGGTTAAAAATTTTGTTTTTCGGGGTAACCTCGTCGGTTTTCCACCGAAATCGAAAAATTTTTTCACAGTATCACTCGGTTCCGCGTTATGCAGGTGGGAATGCAATAAAAATAACACTTTTCACAACTTTTGCTATTTTTGTGATTTTTGACCGCGGAGCGACGTTTAAAGTGATCCGACCGCCACGGTAGCCGGGGGGGAACTCGGTTAGGTTAGGTTAGGTTAGGTTAGGTTAGGTTAGGTTAGGTTAGGTTAGGTTAGGTTAGGTTAGGTTAGGTTAGGTTAGGTTAGGTTAGGTTAGGTTAGGTTAGGTTAGGTTAGGTTAGGTTAGGTTAGGTTAGGTTAGGTTAGGTTAGGTTAGGTTAGGTTAGGTTAGGTTAGGTTAGGTTAGGTTAGGTTAGGTTAGGTTAGGTTAGGTT